>JAPDSC010087633.1:60121-80360 GCA_026290005.1 Latrodectus geometricus | reverse complement strand
TAATACAAATTAAGCTCAGTAAAGTCTCAGTAAAATTCTTTCCTAACATAATCTAGAATAACTGTTTTAATTGCATTATTATACAAAAATAAAATAAATATTTCACACAAATTAAATAATCCAACTTAGAAATAGAGAAATCACGATTACTCAATTTGAAATACTTCGATATATATTTAAAATTATATGTTGAGTGTTACTAAAACAGGAAGAGCATTTTAATCGAATAATAAAGCTTAAACAACGAAAGAATATTTAATTAATAGCCAATTAAATAATACATGTTACAATACTAATATTAATTATATGTTCAATAAACAATTTCTATTAATCTATGCTTCATTTAATTAGATTTTACAAAGAAATCAAACAAACAAAAATTATTAATATAAGACCGAATAATACATTTTCTTACAAAATGAGAAAATTACATTTTTAAACAATTTTGAAAACTTATTATATATAAAATAAATTCAATCAGCGCATAGTTAAGGAAATTACTCATATGCATTAAATGGATTATGTATCACGTATATAAAACAAAATCTGTAATCAAAACATGCTAAGTGCATATCCTAAACTCAAGATTCACAATTATTACAACCACTCATTTTGAAACTAAATATTCAAAACTGTATTTTTATATTTATAATCAGTAGTTTATCGAAATTAATAACTGCATGAAGTTTTTAAGAACTTGGGGGAAAATGTTATTTTTCTATAAAATTATGACAGCAAAAATTATTAAATATATAAAACTTAAATCTGTCAAACTTGCGACTTTTCCTTCTTCGTAGCATTGAGGTTACTGAAAATTTCTACAATAATGAAACTGATAATGAATATAAAAACGACCTACCGCTGTAAAAATCTATTCCTTCACATTTTGGTCCAAAAACATCAGTCACATAAAATAAAAAGTTGTTTTATATGTAAAAAAGTAATAATAATAACTATTTCCCACTCCACCCTTGATTATTTTGTTAGTCATGTATAGGATATGAAAATTAAAAAATATTTGATAACTATTACTAACTAGTCATGATTTGAGTAATTTCAGCTTACATTATATTTTACTGATTATTATAAGATTGATGATATATTAAAAAATGATAATATATAGACCATGACAACAGAAGATTACGGCAAAGCAATTGTCTTTAGGATAACTGCAAAATGTATTATTTCAGAATTGATGAGAGTACAATTCGATAATTGGGAGAAAAAATTATATTTGAGTACTGCAATGAGATTTAAAATGAGTATTGACCATATAAGAGAATGACAAGTTTAAAAAATGCTAAAATAACTCATAATTAGAATGAAAATAATGACAAAAGGTACAAAATAAAAAGATTTTATCTGCCAACTTGCACAAGATTTTTTTTATTTTTAGCAATTATGAGAGAAATTTTTTTAAAAACGTAATTCTTTAACCTTAAATTGGCATTTTTGGTTTCTTTATTAAAATGAACAGAAGTTGGTTTTAATACAAAAATAATGCATTTTTAAAAGTATGGGGACAATTAAACACTAATTAATAATATCACTCATTGAATGCCAACCAGTAGTGCTTTCTTGTAATTTCCTTGATCCTTGCATCACATTAAATTTAATATCCAGTAATGTATTATGAATGAAAACTTCATGAAGGAAATTGTTATTTATGCCAAAATACACAATAAAAGCAGTTTAATATGTTTGAGACAGTCGTTAGCTAACTTTCTTAATAGCTTATTACCAAATTTTGACAAAATTTTTTGTAATATGATTCAGTCAAAAATCAACATTATTCAATAATAATTTATAGAAAAATAAACATCGCATTTCTAAAAACATACGAAATGCACAACAATTGTCATAAGAAATGTTCCATTGCTTACAGTGAAACATACAGTTTTAATTAAAATATTTCAATGAAAAATGACATGATACTTTACATTTTCAATTTAAGGAAGGAAGACTCAAAACAATAAAAGGATAATGCAAATCTTTTATAAAACTATGGAATAAGTTCCTTTTTTTATAAAATGGAAGCTACAAATATAAATTTTTCATTTTTACTTCAGAGTATGCACACTTAGTTTGACATTCAAAATGACACTTTGACGATAACGAAAGAAATTTCGCTTATAGCTTACTAAAAAACAAAGCAGATAATGTTGAGAAGCTTAGATGAGTTGAAGTCTCAATGAAGTCATTTAATTGAATTAGAAATTTGTTGGTCGGCTAAAAAGAGAAAAAGCAGAAATCTTTGGAGTTTCCCAAAGTAAGGTTTAGGATGTGAAATTGTTCTGTATAAATTGGAAATGAGGGGAGAGGGCAGGGAAAATTTGTAGATGTGTAATAACGCTTAAAGAAGATCTATATTTAACGATAACGACTTTTAAACGCTGAACTATTAAATGCCAGTTTTCAACATCTTCGCTTGGCTAATATGACAATAGTGTTAACTCAAGCTGTATGAAACCAACTCCCTGTTGTAAGCTTGTATGAACGCAGAACACTAGAATGTGTTACATTAATAGCAAGGTGCCATGGCGCTTGCAAATTGTGGATAAGGAACATGAACTGGGTCTGTACGGTAGGTCTGTACGCTCCTATACCAATGATATATGTGTTACGTTTATAGTAAGACAATGTGTGTGTGTGTGTGGCGATCATAAGAATGGTTATGGAGTATGTGAACTGATGAAGAAATGAGCGTGTCGCAACATTCTTTTCTTTCACGAGTCCTGCTTTTTGTTCGTCCTGAGAATAAGCATATTATCATTCGGAAGGAACATGAAATTAAAAATGATCTTGTGTTCGTAAAAAGAAGGGTTAAATTCTGCAGTGAGGGAGTGATGATTAATGCTAGTATTTACATCGATGGGCACCCCAACATGATATCAAATGAAGTTCTAAATTGTCATCAATATAGGTACGAAATTCATAAACCTATTATAATCCATTATACTGCAACAAAAAAAGAGATAACTTCATATTCATGGATGACAATTACAGGCCACATCGTGTTCACTTCCATGATTTACTTGACAAGGAAAGAATCATGAATTGGAAGGCCAGCACATTCTCCCAAGATGAATCGAACTGAGCATGTTTGGGACATTATACAAAGATAAGTTGCTGACCACTTACCATCCACAAAACTCTCCAAAAACTGGAAAGAGTTCTGCTGAAAGAATGGAACACGATATCCAAACTTATTTATAGCCTCATTATTCTGTGACTTAAAAGATATTCAACATTGGTAGCCATTTGGAAAAACACATACAACATGCAATTCACAAGCAAAAATGAATAAAGTTTTGCATTTAGTAATAGATGCATTTATAAAAACCATTAAAAGTAAATAATTAAATATAAAAAATATAACATTAGATTTCACGGAAGTGAATTGTATGAAAATGATAATGTAAAGTTATAATTTGGAAAATTAAAAGCACATGATAATAAAATTAATATAAATTAACTGTATGTATTTTATAGTTAAATTACTTTATGATGTTTTTAGTCTGATTATTAATTTTTTGATAACAGAGTAATTTAATTTCACTAAGAATAAAAATTCAAGCTAAGCATTGAAGACTGATAAACACTTGTAGATTAAATTTAACATTAAAATAAATAAATATATATATAAATGTACATGAACTAAATTTTAGAAATATAAAAAATATACCATCAAAGTCCCAATAAGAAATGACATAAAATTACAAAAGAAATAGCTCAATAAAATTTTAATAAAACACATATAATATAAAAAATAGGCTAGTGTTGTTACATTTTAGAGCCAATATATAAAAGCATTTTGTAAAGGAATAATAATAAATGATGCACATTTTACCTTTTTACAATTTATAAAAAAATTAAGCTTCGAGTAAAAATACGTTTATCAAAAGCAACCAGAAACAAATTTAATTCAACTAAGATTATAACTATGAAGAATTCAAGTCAAACAAATCCAAGAGTCAGATATTTCCAATTCCAGAAAACGTCAGAAAACTAGACTTATCAGCGTTAACAAAACTTTGATTTACATGATTCTAAAATATAAGTAGTAAGAAAACTTATAAAAAATAATTAGAAATATATTCAATTATTTTAAACTGGCAGTTCAATCTAAACTGAAATAACTTTTTTCGCAGAATCAAACTCTCTTAAAATAAGCAATTACTAATTCTGAATATTTTTACACAGTTTGTTTCTATGAAAACATTCACAAAATATGTTTCAGTTAACTAAAATTAAAACCTAAAACTTGTTTTATTTTAGTGTTTAAAAATATACATACAAAAAATTTATAAAACAATTTGTCCACCTTTATGAAAATTTAGTATAAATCCCAACTATTGATATAAATAAACAAAATGAATAAAGCAATAAATTAGTTTATATTTTATAAAAAGTGTCTTGGAGCATTTTTAACAAATTATGAAATATGCTCAGTACAAAAAATGATATTGCTGGTTTTCTAATCACAATAAAAAAATAAGAGAGGAATTAAAGAATCTTGGTCACATTCGACTTCCAACAGTAATGACAAATTAACTCGATAATTTGTGTGTGTATATATATATAATGGAAAATCTACAAATGTAAAATTGATTTTAAGTCATTTTCTGATTGAAAATTACCCAGGCACAGATGTTAGGCATATATAAGAAATATTTTAATATAGGTGCCACATTTCCCAAGATACTAAAAGGAATTTTAAAATATAAAAAAGTTAGTTATTAAGTCATTTTAGCAGATTATATCAGTCTGGTTAGTCATTTTACATATGGTATAAAAAATTTATCTAATAAATAATTCACCCTCAAAAAATTTTTTCCAGTATCAATCAAATTTCTTTAAAGAGACAAAGTCATTTTTTGTTAAATCATTTTGTTGAATAGTTATATCTATACAATAACTATTCAAACATATCTTTCTAATTGTTATATCCAACATATTTTTCATAACGATGTCAAAAAAGGATAAATGTTTCCAATTCTTAATACTGAAACTGTTCATTACAAGTTTCCAACTGATGAAAGAAAAACTCAATCATCCTAATACCTACTTATTTCAGAGTAGTCTCGTAAACTTCAAATAATATTACAGGCAATTCAATCGTAACAGTTCCCTAAAACTACTTGTTGAGGGTAGCAAACAAACTACAAGTGATAAAAGTCAAATAAATCAGGCAGTCATCGATCTCAGAAGTTGGATTTAAATTATCTTTATATTACTACTCGTGAGGTTTGAATCATTATTTCAGAATTTTCATACTTCTTTATTTATAGTTATAACTTTTTAGAACAAAACAAGTTACTTCTCAAAATTTTCAAAAAACGTTTCCTAGGATGGAAAATGACACTAATGATTTAGTAATAAAAGTAAATTTCAAATGAAATAAGTAAATGATGAAATTAAGAAAAATAAAAGAGTAGAAATTTCAATGACTTTACATAAATTGGTACATTAATTTCTCATTGTTTAGGTAAGTCATCTCAACATAAATATGAAGTGATTTGATTACTTTATCCACGAATATATCAAACTAAATGCACACAAGCCTTTTTAATTTCAATCCACTATTATAAGTATTTTTAGTGGTTTAAAAAAATGCATAACCCACAAGCAAAACAAAGTGTTACCTAGTTATCTTTTCTTCCCATAAATATGCACTATATTGAAATATTATCTTACGGAAAATAGTTATTAAGGATAATATTATAATTAACATGTATGTTTCACTATAAGATCTAAACTTTTCAAACATTTGAGCAATAGTGCACGTTTTTAAATTTTAGATAAAAATAGATGACTTAAGATGTGGAAACATTTTTCTTCACGTGGATAAATTAATAAATTGTTTATTAACAATTTATTAAATTGTTCAGTTACAGACTCCAAAATTCCAGTCTGTCCTCTGATAGGGATATATTTTAATATACTTTACTAAGTTGTTATCTTGGTCTTTTAGAATGCTTTTAATTTTTTAACTTTAAACATAAGTCAAGACTACATTTAATTTTTTTAGTTCTGCAACATTGAAAGCACAAAACTTTAATCAAAAACAAACAAAACTGAATATGGTTTCTTGTTTTTACGGTGATATTTTTTTACCAGGAGAATATTAAATAGAATCAAGGAAATGTACTTGTTATAACATTAAATAGAAAGCTGCCATTTTTCATTAAAGAGTATTGAACTTTCAAATGAAAACATATTTTTCATTCTTATCAAAGGGAAGAAAGTAAGAGATATAAAAAAGAGCAAAAGAACTAAATGTAAAGACACGGAAATTTAAATTATTCAGAACATAAAAATGGAGTACCTGCAGAAGTGAATTTATTTACTTCTAGCTACCTAAAAACGTATAGTAAACTATTGTGAAAATCAAAATTTGAAATAAAATAGAATTTAAAAAGCAAAAATATTTCCACATATCTGGATATTTTGCAAGCATGAACATAATATTAGCAGTGTTTGTTATTGGGACATTACATATAAATAACACAGAGAGAGAATATTAATAAAAATAATATAATATCCAAGTGAAAGGGAATCCCAAAAATCCTTCAGAATTCATTAGGATAGTATATTCAGAATTCAATTAATATATTAATTTATAATGGCCCTTAAAATATTCTTATTCTTCAATTTAATAAAGACGTTTGAAATCAGATTTAAGTTCAGTTGAACTTTGAAGAATCTTAAATCTTTTAAAGCTTCATATGAATGTATTAGATATTTATAAATATACAAAGTTTTATACACTTAAAACTGTTTTCATTTTGATTGCAATTTTTATTCTTTGTTTTAATTCACTTCATGAATTAAATGAAATAAAATGTAAATTCAAAATATAAATAAATTTAATAGGTTATGAATTTACTCTTTTACTTTTTATTAAAATATTTCATACTAAGAAAGATTGCTTAAGGAAAAAAATGTTTGCTATAAAAATTATACAAAATTTATAATGTTAAATTTTATTAGTATATTTGTAACAAATATTTTCATAAAATATTAATACTCATATCAGTCAAATTCAGCCTTCAGAGAAAATGATTTTTTATTGTTTACAAAAATTAAATGAAATACTTAAAGAAATAAGGATGGATAGATAAATTAGTACTATTTTTTAGAAGAATTAAATTTTAGAGATATTTCTCTGAAGCAAATGGTATTCACTACAATAACACATACAAAATGCATCCAAAAAGTTTTTCTTAACTGTTATATGTAAATGCAATTTTAGAATATTGCTAAATTATAAAAGCAGAAATATTTTTAACTACGTTCCATGTGATATTAATTTTCTTTAGGAATAAAATTTATAGAATTTTAATAGAACTATAGGGAAAACGCTAAGGCATGGATTTATTTTTAAAATAAAGTCTAAAACTATTTCTTGTGAGATTTTTATTTAGCTCATTTCAATATTAAAATGGGAAATCTTTCATTTCGCATAGAAAATCAATCTACTTTCTTTTCAAAATTATTATATTAATAAAAAAATATTTTTCATTTAACCACATAATAGTTCTTACTCCAAACTACAAATCAGACATATACTAATAAACTAGTTAATGAGCTACTAATAAACAGTGTCTTATTTGGTGATACCTAAAACAAATTCGTGTGTAATTTAAAAAGTTATGAAACAAAAATGAATATATTTTTTTACATTTATCCAAAGTAGATTAATTTATTAAGAAAACTAAATGAATTATCATCTTAAAATGCTGTATGTTTTTATAGCACTTTTGACTATGGAATCATGTATCATTTCTAATTGTTTTTGAAGGAAATTATTCTTATAACTAAAAAAGAACAATATTTACATGTTGAAACAAAAATTTAATAATACACTGCACAAGTATGTTAAATAATTTTAAAAAAGACAGCAAATAAAACTTTTTTCACTTTATTTCACACTCATCTAGAATAATGTTAAGTTTTCAAGTGAGAAACTGGTGTAAGTCAGAAGTATTACACTTTTACTTTTATGAATATATTTTGTTTTAGAGCCTGAATTCAAAAGAAAAGGAAATTCGTGAAGAAAAATATACTAACCAAATAACCTTATCATAATACTTCATATATCATGAGACTCATTTTATTTTTCAAAAATAAAACAAAAAATAACTCAAATTGTAAACAAGACAGAGCTTAATTTCAATTTGAAAAGTTTTTGTATAAAAAATAAAAAAAGACATTGCTCTCCTTGAAACTTAATATTACTATAAAGAAACTAAGCAAAACACAGACAAACCTAGAAATAAAACATATATTTTAAGTGAGCTCTAGAAATAATTTGAGAAAATTTCATTACACAGTTCTTTCTTACACATGAATAATTTAATTAAAATTGACTGCAATGTATCAAGAACACTAGTTAATCTGATTATCCCCACATTGCTATAAATATCTTTGGAATCATACAAGAACAATTCGGCATCAGTTCCTTTAACTTTCATATTCTCTTCATTAGAAATTAAATAAATCCACCACAGCACTCTTAATTAATCTTAATTTTAATCAGTTCCATGCAACTATCATCAAAGTACTTGAGGTAAGTATCAAAATGTTATTTATACATGCATATGAGATGTGTAGATTCCTAATACATCTGTGCTTGTTATATGAGAGCTTGAAGGAACAGCGATATTTTCTTTGCATAACCAAGAGCTGATAAAAAGAGGGTTTGGAAAAATCCTAAATTTTACACATACTTATTTTGTTTACTTTTTATCTCCACATAATAATAAAACGCTTGATTTTTAAATTCCTTATTCATGTCCTGTACGTCAAAAAAATTTGACCCAAGCTGGTAGCCAAATAGTTAGAGCTCTTGCCTTCAGGTTAACAGTTTGTGGCTTCAACAACCTTGTGCATGGATGTTTGTAGTGGTTCAGAGAATCCACTTTAAATCATAAGTCCCAGTCTAGTTAGTCCGTGTGTACAAAAAATAACTGTTGAGTGACAACCAACATACCAATCCAAAAAACTTGAAGTTTTCCTGCAAAGTATAAGTGCAGTTCAGTTTAAATGTCCTCCCATTTTCATTATCATCACTTTCTTTTTTTCTTTCTTTTTTTGTGATAGCTTAAACTTTAGTCACAATGTCTTCAGGAATTAAGTATCTTGGAAACGATAATGCAACAGCAAAGAAATATACAATTTTTAAAATCTTTTCCAGTCATTTCTAACTTTTCAACGGTTTCACCTTTCTTATAATGATTAGTCCCTTAAAAATATTTACTTTCACCTTACAGAACAATTAGTTATCATCAAAATTGCTCATCACCTATTTTTGGTTTACTTCTAAATTGTAAAGAAACTTTTTCAAGAAAGGATTAGAGTTGGAGAAGTAAAAGTCAATAGAAATTTTATGAATCACAAAAGTATTGCTCATTGTAATCAGGATTTAATTGTTAAATTATACCTCCATAGATGAAACAATGTACTAGCCAAGTATTTCCTCATAAAATTATTGTTCTTTATAAGTGAATTGTATTATATTGCAGAGATTGTAATTTACTTATGTATTATACTTATATATAAATATTTCAAAAAACAATGGGTGTCACATAACTGAAATCACTAACAAAAATATCTGACAGTTAGATTCCCCAATTTAAGATAAATGTGTTAAGAATTATTGGATCCTAAATGACACTGACAAACTTAAAATTTGTATTTTAACAAACAGAACTGTACCAAAAAATTCCATTAAGTACACAATAAAAAAGGAAGGTACAAGTCAATCACCTACAACAGGAGAAGTTGGCGATTTAGAACACATGTATTCAGATTATAATTTATTTTTTAATATAAATTATTTCGTAGTTTAATTTAACTAGTTTTATATCCAGCAATACATCTTCAGAATTTTCTACATTACTCAGATTTTCTTGTAAAAACCCATTTCACATAAATTTTACAAAAGTGAGAAATAAACCACTTGGTACTGTTGTTATAATTATAACTATTATATAACTTATAATATTTAATAAATTATATAACTTATAATAATATAAATATAATATAAACTATATAACTTATAATAATATAAATAAGTTTTTATAACACTTAATGTGTTTATTTTTATTAAATTATTTCAAATTTCCCAATAAAAAAATAAAATTGCATAATAAAAACAACATGAAAACAAACAAAAATTCATTTCATTTAAAAATTCTTTTTAGCCATAATACACTAAGCTTTTATAATTTAAGTCACATTATGCAACAACTATAAAAAATAGAAAATGAAACTTCTGGTTTACATTTTCTAAAGCTTGATCTTCATAGAATCTGTGAAAATTTGTATTCAACAAAATAAATCAAAAATCCCCCACCAAAAAGGGGAATGGTATTACAAGAAATATTGTTTAATAAAATAAGTCATGACTGTATAAAAAATTTTTATAGTTTCCAAAGTGTGATGAATATTGTTCCAAAATATTTTCTGAACACAAGCTTAATTAATTTTGCTTTCAATAGTTGTTCTTAACATATAAGAAGATATTTATGTCATGGGCTTAGCATGCATACCATATTATAATTCTACAAAATTTTACTAATACTGTGATGTAATGTTTTAATTTTTATTCAATTTCAAACAAATGTTTTTATACCTTATTTTGCTTAATATTCCACCATGCAACATTTTCAACTGATAATTTTCAATCGATTCTTTTTTTTCATTTTTTAGCAAAAATATAAGGATAATAATAAAATTCTCACTTCCTGTAAACTATTACCATGCCTGTTAACATTTGATCAAGTAGATTTGTGTATTTTTGTTGTATTTCCAAATGAAAATTATAAAAAAACTTCTTGCATTTAAAAATTTCCCATTAATTAATGCATAAAAAATAAACCTAAGATCTAAAAAAAATCCATTTCTGCTGCCGCGCTATATTTTTCTACAATTTAAAAATATTAAATCAAGAAATTTACAATAAATCTCTAGAAAAATGTATTTATGAAAAAATTATTCTATTTTTCCATAAGTCTTTGCAACACACTAAATATTTGACATTTAAAATATAAAAAACATATCAAATTTTTTTCAGATAATTCTATATTTCTCCATACAAGACTTATTTACCCAATAAAGACTAGTGAAAATGCATAAAGTTTACAGCAAAAATATTCATTAAATAAATATAATTTGCACAGTAACTAAGCAATAAAAATATGAAAATATTTTCTTAATATATAGAAACAACACAAAAAACCTACACTTTTTTTAAAATAACCCTTTTATTTTACTATGCTATAAGAATATATCTTGAGAATAAAGCATTATATTTTCTTCCTTTAAGAAAAAGTTATTAACAATTTTAAGTACAAAATATATAAACATCGGTAAAAAATATTTTGTTTTGATATACAGAAGTAATGATAAAATTCAGAATTAAAACTTTAAATATATCACATTTATTGAATATGAATAAAAATTTTTTAAATGTAACACTCGGACACTTTAAATAGGAATATATATATGTATATATTAGATGCGTGAACATTATCAACATAAACATCATGCAAATATAAAGACAATGAAATAAAAAAGTAACACATTAAAAATTCAGACAGAGACCTTCAAACGCAAATTTTGTGATCCAAACAATTCTTATTATAATCATTTTAAATTTCCTTTAGAATTAGAATTTTGACACAATTCTCAGAAAATAAAGTTTGGAAATTCATGCTCTAATAACACTAAAACAAATTTAAATATGCATACATGTTTGCATAATAAATGTCACACTGATACAAAACACATGACACTGGTAAAAATATGAATGGATAATAAAAATATTGCCAAATACTCTTAAAAAGGAGGAAAGAATACAAATCTTAACATTTTTTAGGATTCAAACACATAACAGCGTGATAGAAACAAAAAATTAATCACCATGATGGATAGATGGCAACTTTATTCCCAAACAATAAATAATATTCAAATGTATTTTCCAGTATCTACAATAACAAATGCTTAAAGAAAAGTAAATTTATAAGACCAATATATTGGTTTTGGAAATCAGAATTTCTAATATAATTACCTTATTTTTGAAAAGAAAAGTTATTTAACAAGTACAGTACTTTCCTGTATATAATATGCAGCAGTGTTTAATCTGCAAAGCCTTTTTTTTCGAGTAATAAAAAACAGGTTTTTGCAGTGAATAATCCCAAATATATACTGTTGATAATATAGTCACATAAAATAAAAAAACAAGTATTTGTTTAGTGTATTTTTAAATGAATGAAATTAATTATTTCTTAATTATGCAATGTTGGATACGTTTTTCCTTTCATACTGCACTTGTGTTCATCTTACATTAGAGTGTTTGTCAACACTGTCACACAAAAAACTCCACACAATAAACATTGTTGATACTTCATGTCTTAATGAGCTTATTATTTCCATCTTTCAATTCCAACCATTTATCTGAAAATTTTGTTATGTTTGGCATGTTTAAAAAAATTTTAAGCAAACAAATGAGTTCGAAATTTCCAAATAAACGTTTATTAATTCACCAATTAAAAACGTCAAAAATGGCACAATAAGCAAAACTTAACGCGTGTGCATAAACACTGACAAAATCTACATCACCAGTAATGTTCATGACTAAAAATAAAACCTTTGTTTGTAAAGGCAGATAATCTAATCAATCCAAACTTGACTTTTCTATCGTCATACATTTGTGGCCAATGAGTGCCAGTTTGGAAAATGCTGAGAAGGGGAGAACATTTTGTTTTCCCTTTTTTATTGTAGACAGAAAAAGTAATTGAAAAAAATATATTCCATGAACAGAAAAATTTACTACTGAAAAATATAATAAACTTAATTCATTTTCATATAAAATAAAGTTTTCAAAGCAATTAAACTTTAAAAATTTTTATTTATTTAAATTTATAAAAATTTTAATTTAAAATTTTATCATGAAAACAGGAAATTCAGGATTTATTTTGTAAAACTGGGACATTTCTCAATGTTTTATAAAAAAATTAGGAATGTCAGGACAATTCTGACCCCTGGAATTTACTATTATTGCTATCACCAAGCAGTGAGATGAAAAAGAAATTTACCTAGGCTGTTCTATAAAAGCAGAATTAAAATGATACACTTTAAAATAAAAGAAGATAATAATACCTTGAATGATCACTAAACTTGTTTAAAATAATTAAAAACCTTTGAACTCTGATCCATCAGATTTGGAAATAAACTCATTAAATTTTCATTTAATGTATCATCTAAGTCACTATATAATGCAATGTCCTCCATGTTAACATTTTACATTAATACAGTAAGACCCCGTTTAACGCTGTTTCGGTTTAGAGCTCTTTTATTTTAACCCGGGGATTCCCCGAAATATTATGCTGCGTTAGGTTTCAAATACATATTCGAAAGAGTGTACTTGTGTTTCTTGTTTGGTGCGGTATCGTACAGACATATTTTTATTATTGGAAACATTTGTTGACATTATTGTAAGTAGGTATTAATTTACATATTTAATACTATATTACAGTGTCAAATATTTTGATCTTTAGTTTTTACTATGGATGATAATGAAAAAGAAAAGAAAGCAACCAGAAAAAGCATTTCACTCAAAACTAAAATGGAAGTGATTAGAAGATTAGATTCTGGTGAACGTCAAACTCTAATTAGTGCTTCATTGAATTTGCCAACTTCAACAATAAGGACCATCATGAAGAATAAAGAAAAAATACTGTCATCGGCAACTACAACTACGTCAAGCTCTGCAACTAGAATTACCCGCTCTAGAAATAATATCATAGAGGAAATGGAAAAACGACTGTCTATATGGATTGACGACGAAATTGACCGCAATATGCCATTAAGCCAATCTATCATAATGGAAAAAGCTAGAAGAATTTTTAATTATATTCAGGCTGAGACAATTGACACAAGTGAAACTTTCGTTGCTAGTCGAGGATGGTTTAATAGATTTAAACATCGAAATAACCTTCACAACATAAAGATTACAGGAGAAGCAGCAAGTGGTGATACAAAAGCGGCGGCTGAATTTCCAGCGATATTAAAAAAAATAATTGAAGAAGGAAACTATCCTCCAGAATTGGTTTTTAATGTTGATGAAACAGGCTTGTTTTGGAAAAGAATGCCGAAACGAACATTTCTATCCCGTGAAGAGAAACGGGCACCAGGATTTAAAGCTGCAAAAGATCGCTTAACCCTTCTACTAGGTGGAAACGCAAGCGGAGATTTTAAATTAAAACCATTACTAATTTACCATTCCAAAAACCCAAGAGCGATGAAAGGCATATCTAAATCAACTTTACCTGTAATTTGGGAGTCTAATAAAAAAT
Source organism: Latrodectus geometricus (assembly GCA_026290005.1). Taxonomy (NCBI): domain Eukaryota; kingdom Metazoa; phylum Arthropoda; class Arachnida; order Araneae; family Theridiidae; genus Latrodectus; species Latrodectus geometricus. The sequence goes on along the minus strand of JAPDSC010087633.1, from coordinate 65,997 downwards.
CATGGATAACTGCAAAAATTTTCCAGAATTGGTTCACTGAACATTTCTGCCCGTCTGTTAAGCGTTATTGCGAAATTAAAAAACTTGAACAAAAAGCACTTCTGTTAATTGATAATGCTCCAAGCCACCCAACAAATTTATCAGACTTAACAACATGCATTCCAGTCGAAGTGGTTTTCTTGCCGCCTAACACAACTGCCTTAATTCAACCAATGGACCAAGGCGTTATATCAAATTTTAAGGCCTATTACTTGCGGCGAACCTTTAAGCAAATGTTTGAAAAAACAGACGGAGAAGAGAACCAGTCTATAAGAGAATTTCGGAAAAACTACAACATCGTGGATGCTGTAGAAAACATAGGCCTTTCTTGGAATGAGGTAACAGAAAGATCTTTGAAAGGAGTATGGAAGAATATTTGGCCGGATTTAAGTAAGAGCGATGACGGTGGACACTCTGTCGATGTGGATAAAATAGTGGAAGAGATAGTGAAATTAACGAAGCAAACCGGTTTTGAAGGGGTAAACGTGGAAGATGTCGAAGAAATAATTCAAGAAGCAGCGGCTAGTCTTTCTAATGATGAGCGCAAGGAATTAACTGAACAAGAAGAAAACAAAAATGTTGACAGCAGTGATTCAGAAGAAGAGCAAAGAGAACTTTCTATGGCTTTTGTAAAAGGGAGTTTGTATACCATAACTGAAATAATGGATTAATTCATTGAAAATGATCCGAATTTTGACAGGAGGTCAAAAGTAAGGCCTGGTGTTAGAGAAGCTCCATCCGTTTATGAAGAACTTCTAAGAGAACAACGCAAAAGAAAAAGGCAAACAACATTAGATGCTTTTGTCTCAAAAAGGCAGAACACTGAAAACACAGAAGGCTAACTAAATATGACTGACTTAGAATTTTATTTGTTTTTTTTTTTTTTTTTAAGAATATTCGTTTTGTTATTTATATTTTGTTTTTATTTTTGCAAGAAATAATAATGTGGTATTAATTTGGGCTTTAAGAAATAAATGTTTGGTTTTATTTTTATTAAAAAAACATACTTTTTAAATTTAATACCTAACCAATTTCCTAGCCAATATTTACATGTAAAGATAGCCTCGTTTAGCGCTGTTTCGCATTACGCTCTATTTTGATGGAACGTATCCCCCGCGTTAAGCGGGGTCTTACTGTACCTCTGGGGGTGGCTGGAGCCAGGTTATGAGTATCCTCTGGTTTCAATCTTTTAATTCGAAGACCCAGATGGTGCAGCCATCTATGAGTCAAAAGTCGTACTTCCTCCTTCGTATGAGGGTGCTCTATTAAAAAACAGAAGACGCTCATTCTGACTTTATTCGCCTAATCTCTGACGGACCGGCTTGGAGTTGCCAAGTTTCATTAGTAACAACAACATGGATGCTAAACAATCGTGCAACCTCCCTATTTCTTACTTCGGCAACATTTTAAATTCTGCTATGTAACTAATTTAAAAATGACAATGTATGAATATTTTCAGGACAAAACTGCTCAGATATAAATAAAATGCATAAAAACGAATTCAAAAAAATCAATTTTGTTCTGTTCTAGAACGAATTTCCAATTACATTCAAGAATGAATTTCTCCCTGAACGTAATTAAATAAAACTAAATACAGCTACACAATACATAAAATAAATTGTAAAATCCTACAGTGCCATTTTTTATAAAACATAAATGGCATTTTCAAGATTTTAATGCCAGTTTTCTTTAGTGGAAAGCATTTTTCATCAAATTATCGCAACATATAATACGCACAGCAAAATACCAAATTTTAAAACATAATCCGTGGATTCTATACAGGAAAATATGGTACATTATGCAACTTTAAGACAGTATTTCGTATATTTCTTTACAATTTGCTTTAGAAGACTTACTGTTTTACAACAGAAGTATTAAAATGCTAATAATTAGAAACTAATTTCACAAAGACTACATAATAAAAACAAATATAAGCTAAGCATCATACAGTCTACAACAGGTGAGAACCGGGCAATTAAAAAATTTTAAATCACTGATAATAAAATAAAATTATAATCAGAAGAGAATGAGAAGATCTAAGTACATTACAGAAATCCAGTTTCTGTGCAGACTTCAATTATCCCAACCATTCTACAGAAATAATTATAATACATTACAGAAAACTAATTTTTATTAATGTGCGATCATAATATACTTCACGATCAAACCAAATTTATTTCAAGCATATAATGCCAAATACAAGATCATTTATGCTGTCAGCTACAAAATTTAGGAATATTTCAATTTTAAAAATGTTAAAGAATAAATCCTGAGAAATTTAAATAAGTAAAAATTCTGGGTCAAAGTACAGTCAACCCTCCTATAATGCGGCGAGTGCGTACCGCGTTGTATGGAAACCGCGCTATAAGAAAATCAGATTTAGTACAAATCTCATCATTCGTACCACGTTATATGGAGACCAATAAATACATAAGACAAGATCAATTATTTTTATTGAATTGAAGAGTTCATAAGGAAATGATAAAAAAAAAATTGAAACAAAAACTAAACTCAAAAACTGTTTTCCAACAAAAAAAAGAAAGAATTTTGTAAAATTATATAATCTTTCAACATTCATCATTCAGATACGAGTTCGTCTTCTTTTAATGGGCAAAATGTCTTCCTCTATTGGTTCATCTTCACATAGGTTCTCGCTAGTAGCTTTTTTTCTAAAACCTCTATATAGGGAACTAAGCAATTTCTTAATTCTCTTTTAACCCCTTCGAGACGGGTAGCGCAAACGCGCGCTTATCGCGGAGGCCGGCAGTGTCTGACGCGAGCATCTGTCCAGGGCCACGGGCTTTTTTGCTATTAATCCTAAAGCCATGAAATTTCCGAAATATCAACGCCATATTCTTTATGATCAGAATGTATCATAGTATCACTATCACTACTATCAGAATCTGTTTAAGAATCAATATCTGAAATATTTTGCATCATTTCTGCTATTTCATGCACTGTTAAACATTTTCAACGCTTCGACATTGCAATGGTAAAAACAGAAAGAATTCATGTCTAATAAGATCTAATTATTTTCTAAAGCTGCAAACCGAAATACCCAACACTATAGCAAAAGTAAAACTTTTCTATTTACAATAAACAACTACCACATACGAATTTAAAGAGATGTCATACAGCACACTATTCAGAAACATTTATTTCCCCTTTTGTTTATATAATCAAAAACTGGTGAATGTGAGTCATGCTTCTCTCATTTCGAGTAGAAGGTTTAATGCACATGTATCTGAAACCATATGGACATACAGTGCCATCTTGTGGAAGAAATTATAGTTTTCAAAATGTTCCAGGACACTGGCACAAACACGTGACAGTCGGGGCTGAACAGGAAAACGCTCTGGCACGCCTGCGTGTCAGCCGGGAAGTGAGTGTGTTCGTTGCTGGCAAGTAGACGAAACAGAAACTTTGCGCTACGCACCGTTGAATGATAAGTTTAAATGAAATGAAGTTCTAACTCTTATCCCAAATTTAGGCCTTTTATCACATCATGTAAATCGATATTTGGCGCCCATTCGTTTTCCTTATTTTCGTTGACAATGCATTTCAGGTGGGTGCATCAAATAATTCCATCAGTTCTTCTGTATCTGAAGTTTCTTCCCTGAGTGCTAGTTCTTTTACATCCTGATTGTTTACTGCTAATTCTTCATCACTTAAATGAGAATCAGTGTTTACTATTTCTGTAACTGGGAATGAAATTGTAGAATCATCTTGTATTGCTTGAACTATTTGAGGTAAAAGAGGTTTCCAATACGCATTAAGCCTTGATAGTTTAATTTCCCCGCAAGCCGATGATGCGGTTCAAATACAATCTAAAATAGAAAATTCCACCCATACTAGAGTAAGAGTTTTATTTTCACTACTTTCTAATATATCGAAAATAGTTTGGAAAAGTTGCGTGTGTAGTACATTTTTAAAGTTTGAATGACCCCTTGGTCCAAAAGTTGTTTTAATGCCGTGCAGTTCGGAAGAAGGAAGACAATTTTCACATTTGGATGATCCTGTTCTATGTTGTGGCAGCCAGCGTTATCAAGAACCAATAAAACTTTGAAATAATTTTTTTTTTTTTTCCATTTCGAAATGAAGGTTCTAGATGGTATTTTTTTTTTCCAATACAATGCCGTCTAATCGGCGTTAAAAATCTGATCAGGTGAATATCTTCTTTCATTGATAATTTTAGCTAGTTCCAGTTTATAATTTTCAGCAGCCTCAGCAACTGCTGAGGCCTGTTCTCCTTGAAACTTAATATTATGCTATGTGTACCTTTTTTTTTAGTTTTTCAAACCATCCTTTACTCACGACAAACGATTTTCTTTCCCTGTAATGTGGAAACAGCGTTCTGAGAGTATCACGTTATAGGAGGGTTGACTGTATAAGGCATTGTAATTAATAATTTGTAAAACAGAATCAACAAAATAAAGTTATGTGCTCTAAAAAAACTGTACTAAGAATTATCAAAAAGTATCCTTAATGATAAAAACAAAAAATATTTAATAATCACTTTTTACTGAAATTTTTGTAAGTTTCAGCAAACAATAAGAAATTACAATAATAGCAAATTGAAAATACTTGATATAAGATATTAAGACAGAAATAAGATATATTGAAACAAAATTTAAGCTATAATAATATTACACAAGCATTAAGACATCTGAATAGAACAGAAGTTTGGATTCATATTGTAAACAAACTATTAAACATTTAGTTTGACGTTTGGGATACAAAACCCTTATTTAAAGATATATAGCCTTAAGAGAAATTATCTCAGTTGAATTCAAAATATTAAAACATGCTACAATTCATCACAAACTTCAATTAACATTTGCGCAAAGTGATTTAAAAAAAGGCAAAAATAAAAAATATATTCATATTTAAAATGAAAATCAATTAATACTTTTTCAGTATAATAATTTTCAAAACTTATAAATGAAATATTATATACAATTTACACATACAATAAAATGTAATAAATTAAATAAAAATAATTGAAAACATTTAATGATACAAAATTGTAAGCTATATTACTTCTTTATAGTGATAAACTGCACTAATTTTTTTAAATTAAATAAAAATCTAAAGATATTCTTGAAATCAATTTTTTTTTTTTAATTTTTTTATATTTTTAAATTTATGGTAATTTTTCTATAAACAATTTCATTTAACATAACAAACAGTCACTTCCAGTGAAGTTAAACATAGAAAATTTTAATGTACACCACAGTTAACCACAATGATATACAACTATATAAAACAAATTAATTAAAAATAATGGTACTAAATTATTGATTTCATTATTTTAGATACCAAATTTAAAATACATATTTGGATTTGATTTATAATAATATTATTCCGCACACAACTATGATACAAAAAAAATAATATTAATAATAATAATAATTTGAGCAATAAAAACAGTACACTTTAAGTAGTCATAGATATTTTAAAATAAAACTTCCAGACTCACAGAAACAGAAGATAACAATATACTTGAAAATAAAAAATATATTTACAGATAATAAATTTACATACATTTAACAAGTTGATTGATTTATAAACAGTCACTCTCAGTGAAGTTAAACATAGACTTATAATGTATATCACAGTTAACCACAATGATATACTTCCATATACGAGGGTCACTCTGAAAATTTTGAGATACAACTAGGTTTTTAACGTTATACCTACAAAATTTTAGGTGTCTTCAAAGTAGTCTCTTCCAGCATCAATGCACTTTTGTAGACGAATTTTCCACAGATTAAATACCTCAAGCCATTCATTTCTTGGAATAGATGAAAAAATGCATTTATAGCCACATCAATCTC
>JAPDSC010087633.1:31345-60111 GCA_026290005.1 Latrodectus geometricus | reverse complement strand
AAACTGCAAACTTCCAGACTCACAGAAACAGAAGATTACAATATACTTGAAAATAAAAAATATATTTACAGATAATAAATTTACATACATTTAACAAGTTGATTGATTTATAAACAGTCACTCTCAGTGAAGTTAAACATAGACTTATAATGTATATCACAGTTAACCACAATGATATACATCAATATACAAGGGTCACTCTGAAAATTTTGAGATACAACTAGGTTTTTAAAGTTATACTTACAAAATTTTAGGTGTGTTCAAAGTCTCCTCCAGCATCAATGCACTTTTGTAGACGAATTTTCCACAGATTAAATACCTCAAGCCATTCATTTCTTGGAATAGATGAAAAAAATGCATTTATAGCCACATCAATCTCTTCTTCTGAATGAAAATGACGTCCACGTAAGTTCTTTTTTAGATTAAAGAATAACCAAAAGTCGCACATAGCTATATCAGGTGAATACGGCGGATGTTCGATCACTTTAATTTGTTTTTGTTTAAGAAACTCAACTTACGGCTGTATGTGAAGATGCATTGTTATGGTGAACCATTAGTCCCCTAACATTCAGTTCTTGTAGAATTTCTAGAAGACATTTAGTGGTATACCAGTTTGCTGTTACTGTCTTCTGTCCTTCCAACTTGATGGCTTTGACCAATCCCGTACTTCTGAAGAAAATGGCGTACATCACTTTTTTCAGTGAGCGTTGTTTTTTTCACCATTGTCGGCGTGGGATCATCTTCAAAGACTCATACTTTGCTTTCTTGACGTGTTGGAATGTCAAAAAACGGTATGTACGTTTCAACACCTGTTACAATTTTAGAAATGATGTGGTGGCCACCATCATTTAGCAATTTAAGAGTTTCTTTACTGATTCTGACACGCTCCTCTTTTTGGTACTCAGTTTGATTATGCGTAACACAACAGCAAACTACTTTTTTCATATGTAATTCTTCATGAATGATTTTGTGTATGGCTGCGGATCCAATGTTAAATTCCTTCTGTATCATTTGATAGGTACAGCGATTATCATCCATTAACATTTTTCATATGGCAAACACATTATCCGGGATTACTGCTGACGGTGGCCTTCCTGTGTGTTCTTCATCCTGGAGAAAATTGCGACCTCTTCTAAATTCTCTAAACCATCTGAATACAGTAGCACGAGATGGAGATACATCACCAAATGCTAACTGCAACGGTTGAAAGCATTCTTCTTGATTTAATCCTGCTTTAAAATCGTAGAAAATCATAGCGTGAAAATGTTCTCGCTTTAACTCCATTTTCTCTTCTCTTTAAAATTTATTCAACGCTAAACAAGTTGAAGTAAGTCAGTAAAAAATCGTCTTCAGTGTTAAAATGCTTTGCATTTTAAAATTAAACCGTTATTTTTATTTTGTAAATTCTCGTCTGCGCGTATCTCAAAAATTTCAGAGTAACCCTCGTATACTAAATAAATTAATAATAATGGTACTAAACTATTGATTTCATTATTTTAGATACCAAATTTAAAATAAATATTTGGATTTGAAGTATAATAATACAATATTTGGATTTACCCTGATTTTTTATACAGTTTTTAAAGATTTATTTTATAAATAATTTTGCACACAACTATGATACAAAAAAAAATTAATAATTTAAGCAATAAAAACAGCACACTTTAATTAGTCATAGATGTTTTAAAATAAAACTGCAAATTCCCAGACTCACAGAAACAGAAGATTACAATATACTTGAAAATAAAGAATATATTTATAGATAATAAATTTATATACATTTAACAAATTGATTGATTTAAAACATAAACTGTCACTCTCAGTGAAGTTAAACATAGACTTATAATGTACATCACAGTTAACCACAATGATATACATGTATATATAATAAATAAATTAATAATAACGGTACTAAATTATTGATTTCATTATCATAGATACCAAATTTGAAATAAGTATTTCTATTCAAAATATAATAATATTATATTTGGATTTTATTTACCATGCTTTTTAATGCAGTTTTTAACGATTTATTTTGTAAATTATTTTGCATACAACTATGATAGAAAAAAAATAATTTGAGAAATAAAAACAGCACACTTTAAATAGTCATAGATATTCTAAAATAAAACTGAAAATTCCCAGACTCACAGAAACAGAAGATTACAATATACTTGAAAATAAAAAAATATATATATTTACAGATAATAAATTTACATACACTTAACAAATTGATTGATTTAAAACACAAACTGTCACTCTCAGTGAAGTTCAACATAGACTTATAATGTACATCACAGTTAACCACAATGATATACATCTATAATAAATAAATTAATAATAATGGTACAAAATTATTGATTTCATTATCATAGATACCAAATTTAAAATAAGTATTTCTATTCAAAATATAATATTATAGTTGGATTTTATTTACCATGCTTTTTAATGTAGTTTTAAGAGATTTATTTTAGAAATTATTTTACATACCACTATGATAAAAAAAAGTAATTTGAGAAATAAAAACAACACACTTTAAATAGTCTTATATATTCTGAAATAAAACTGCAAATTCCCAGACTCACAGAAACAGAAGATGACAAAATACTTGAAAATAAAAAAATATGTTTACAGATAAAAAATTTACATACACTTAACAAATTAATTGATTTAAAACAAACAGTCACTCTCAGTGAAATTAAGCATAGAAATTTTTAATGTACATCACGATTAAACACAATGATAAACATCTATATAAATTAAATTAAAAATAATGGTACTAAATTATTGATTTCATTATTTTTGATTGCAAATTTAAAATAAATATTTGGATTTGATATATAATAATATAATATTTGAATTTTATTTACCCTGATTTTTAAAGCATTTTAAAAATTTATTTTATAAATTATTTTACACACAACTATGATAGAAAAAAATAATTTAAGAAATAAAAACAGCACACTTTAAATAGTTGTAGATATTTTAGAATAAATTTGCAAATTTCCAGACTTACAGTAACAGGAGATTACAATATACCTGAAAATAAAAAATATATTTACAGATAATAAATTTACATACAATTAACAAATAGATTGATTTCAAATTGTAATAGTGTATAATGTAAATGATAAATTATATTTTATCATTAACAAAGTACATTATTAAAAAAGAAATAGACTAAAAATCAAAAGAAGTAAAATATATAAATGAACAAATTAATAAGAATAATATATATAAATATTAGTCCAGTGACAAACTTTTCTGAATCTAAATTTAATATGAATTATTTCATTTACTTAAAACAAGCATCTTCAAAAAAATTTCAAAATGTTTCCGTTCAATTATTTTAATTAAGAAACTATCAGTTTTTCAAGGATGATTCAAGAACTTTCTAACATTTGAAAATCAATTACAGAATATAAAAAGATAAAAATTGATGCAAATGGCCAACAGATGGTGATGAACTGCTAAATGACAGTGATGCTGCATGAGATTAGCATAAAAAATGAGTTATACTTAAATAGGCAATAAGATGCATCAGAAATTGTAGCAAGTGAATTTAAACAGAAAGTACATTGTAAACATTGTGTACTACATTATCAAACTGATTATTTTTAAAACTGCTTTGCAATCCTATTGACATGAGAATATTTGAATTAAAAAGGTCCTGAGACAAGTGTAAATGTGAAGAAAATTATAACTATATTCATGTTATGAATTATTTAAACAATCAATTCTGTAGTAAGCAGACAGATACAAGTGTTATTGCCATTCAGAACAATTTGAAAAAAATTCAGATTTTAGTTGGATCATCCAAACACAAGGAAGTGAACTGTTGTGTGAAGTCGCACATCACATCAACATTCCAAACACTATTGTTTGGAAAGTACTAAAACACATCCTTCACAGTTATCAGTGCAAAGTTCAGCCACATCATGAACTGCTAACTGCCAATTATGTGAAGCGGAGATTATTTTATTGGAATAACCATTTCAAAAAATGAAGGAGAATGATTAGATATATAATATGTTGTATACCAGGGGTGGCCAAACTTTTGGGATCCAGGGTCTACTCCACATTTAAAAAAATTTAAGGCGGTCTACTAGTGGCAGAGCTAAATTAACATTCATATTTACTTTCGGCATAAGAAAAAATGGTAAATTATGTAATTTTTCTAAAAAAAACTTAATATTAATATTTACAAAATAAAAATTTATTGACGAAAATAATCAAAGTATTCATATATCAAAAACTGACCATCCTATTCATTTCTTTTACTTGAAATTTGGCACTGTTTACCTGCGACAAGTCTATTATATTGTGGCTGGAACAAGCTTATTGCAATGCATAAACGCAAAATTATATGTTTATCTGTTAAATGTGACCAATGTTTGTTTTTTGTTCATGGTTGAAAAAGCAGATCCGCAAAAATACCTCGATCCAAAGTATGATTTCAAATACAAGGTTAATTCTTAAATATTTGGAAACGTTTCCTGAGAAATAAATTTCCAGAAATCAGTATCACTAAATATGCCCTGGATTTAAGAAATATATCGCATCTTAATTTAATAATTTCTTCCTCGACCGTGACTGATGTGAGATCTATTAAATGTCCTATTTTTTCAGATACTCCATCGATGTTGACATTTTCATTATATGGAAATATCATAAAATTGAGTATTTCTTTCAACCTAATTAAGTCAGCGAATTTTCTTTCAAATTCTTCAAACAAAACAAGTATTAAGCGAAATCTTCGAAGTCTCAGTTTGGATTATTTATGCACTCTTCCTCCATGTTTTTGAAGTTTCTCATTTCATATTTTCTTAATTGAGATGCACATCTTTCTATAGTTTTTTTTAATGTTTTAATCATGCTCATCATTTCTATTTTAGGTTTTAAATCGTAAACCTTTAATCATAAATCTTTAAATCGTAAATCTTTGCACAGTTTGTTTTGGGTTTTAAAGCGTAGACTGTAGTAAATTTTTATTTTAAATAATTCATTGATTTCTATGCCATAAGCCATAAATTAAATTGTTAATATCTGAGATCATTATCGGGATGGTCAGGAGGACTACCTAAAATGTCTTTGCGGTCTACCAGTCGACCGCGGTCGACGTCTTGGCCACCCCTATTGTATACTAAAAAAGCTTATTTCACACTCAATGATCAGTCAATTCTAGCGATTGCAGAAGCTACTAAAAAACCTAAAATTGTTAGATACTCCAATACATGACAAAAAACTCAGTATGGTGTGAATTTACCACATCATTCATGGTTGGAATTCTTTCTTAAATCATGAATGGATCCCTTCATGCCTAATTGGATCCAAAGATAAAGTCTGATTTTCTCATAGATTAAACTGGATCTCTGAGAAAATGAATTGTTCTGCTTGTCAAAAAGTCACCATAATCGATGAAAGATAGTGATAAGTTATATAATTGTATCATCCCTAAACATGATTGATTGGGGACTGATCTAAGATATGATTTTAGTACAGGATGATGTTCCATACCAAAATCACTCACTACATATATGAAAGATCTTTTGTGCATGCTTGATGAGAATTACACTTCTGACATGCTTTATTTCAAGTCCCTAGATTACATTTCATGTGATTATAGGTTGTAATATTAGAGAAATTCACAAGTCTATAGGAGTAGTCCGATCTCACAAGCAACGGCAATTTATAATCATATCTAAAAATATGATGCACTCTTCATTCCTCAACTACAAATATTGTTTATAAATGACGATAAGCATGTTGAGCATTTGTTATAAAGTACAACTCTAAAAATCAATTGCTATTATATGAAGGGGAAACAGTTGACCATTTTTGCACTTTTTTATTTCATTAATATTTTACATCAATTAAAGCTTGTATAAATTTTTACTTCTCTATTTAAATTATTCCATGAATTACTGAATTTTCAAACATTAATACACTTTTGGATCCCACTGTGTGTATTAAGTAACAAGATCATAAGATTACAGTGATTTTTGGAAGCTTCATAATAAATATAAATTTTTTAAATTTAAAAATTTATCATAAAATTTTTAAGTAGATGAAAGACTGTAGTATGATGATGTAAATAAATGAACTCTGAATTATAAGGATATTGTTTTCAAGAGGTACTTGGTTTAATTATTGCTCAATGGTCATTTTTTGCATATGAGGGCTAATTACACTAAGATTTACAGTTTAAAGTGGATTCTAAACCCCTATAAACATCCAAACCCAATGTGAGATTAGAACCCACAAACTGTTGAACAAAGGTAAGAGCACAAAACATCCAGCTACCAGCTTGGTAAGAAATACTTAAATGTGCTACATATTTGATAAAAAATTTAAAGTTTATGTGTCAATTACATTCAATTTCAATCAAATTTCCATTCAAATATCAGTTATTTTAAAAAATTAAAGCAACTTAGAGGAAATTTTATAAAAAATGTTATTTAAATTTAATTATTGAGATTTTGATTTATCATTTATCTGAAAAACTTCAAATATTCATTTTTTAATAAATTAAACAAGTGTATTGGCAATAATTTGAGAATTTCGTTTCACTCATCGATGATAACTACTGGTAAGTGGTATACAAATTATATTGATGGTTATAAGCCCTTCCCAAACGGACCAAAAGATATAAGATGCTGGTAAAAGCAGTTACTCTGAAAACTAGAGCTCATTTTTCCAAGAACACAACTTGAGTTTATATACCATCAAAGGCAAAAATTCCCAAACTAACACTGAACTACCAACCAATATCCTTCTGGAAGAAAACCCAAGATTTTATTTTACAATCATGCTGTACAAACATTACCTTCCATATCATTACAATGAACTATAAAAATAATTCAATTTAGATTCGAAACCTAACATTTGTTTCACAATTCTATGCATTATATATCTACATATATATATATATATATATATATATATATATATATATATATATATATATATATATATATATATACATACATACACAAATACATACATTATATAAATATATATACTTTGCTTCCTTTCTTTCCTTTCCTGCATCTTCACAATATAAAGTAATTTAATTGTCTTTTGTACAAGGCAAAACAATCAAGAACTATTTTTTACTAAATCAGGAAATACTAACAAAAATTTTAATACTAATGTAAACTTTGAATCTCAAAAAATTGGATTAACAGGTCAATAAGTTAACAATTAAAGTACAGTTTAATTATCATTTTAAATACAAAGAAAAATATTTTTAAACAGAACTTCCAAGTTTCATAGCAAACAACTTAGTTAATTGAACAATATTACTTTAGCATCATAGTCGTAAAACAACTTGTTTAGCAGACATAAGGTTTAAAGTTATGCAACACATTCCAACATTTAATTACTGAATATTGTATTCTAACAGAATGGAAAAATTTAATTTTATTTCACTGAATGTAAAGCCACATAAAATTCTAATATTGGATTTATTAAATGTCTGAATAATAAGGAGATAATTGAAAATTATTATTCTTTATCATACTAAAAGTTTGACATTACATTATTTAAATTAAGAATTAAACACAAAATTTATTCAAAAACTAAGTGACATTTAATTTGATTTGGCTGTCATTCAACACTCACCTTTACCTAAATCAAACAAGACTTACTGCTGTAAGTGGATTCCAGAAAACATTACAAACGTCAATGCCCACAGTGGGATTCAAACCCAAAAACTGTTAAACTGAAGGCCAGAGCATTAACAAACACAACATTGTTTTAAGCCCAATATTAATACTGATTTCTCACTATGCTTTTATTAGAGAGAAAATGATATTCACAGAAGAGGACAGATTTATAACAAATTAAATACAAATCATACTGTCAATCTAAACTCTTTATATAAAAAAATATGTAACAAAAATAAGTTTTACAAAATACAATAATAATGAAGTAATAATTCAATCAAATAACACAACAGTGCTTTTAATTTCTGCATTCAAGATAAATCAGAGGTTTTATAAGTGAATGTGATCATTGAAAAGAAACTGACTTTTTAATACTATTTATATGTGTTCACTTCACAAAAAAATGAAAAAAGTTAGATTTTCCAACTTTTCAATTTTTATTTTTTCTAATTATTTCATATATTTTAATTACTTTCATTTCATTTTTATTGTTTTTGATGTCATTTTACCTATTAGTTATGAGTGAAATAAACAAATAAATTTCATAAATGGAATATATTTCATATCCATTGAAAGAGCTCATGCCTGTATTATAAAAATCAATAGGTTTCCCATGATTAATAATATTTGTCTCAAGTTCTCATTACTCAAATTCATTTAATTTGTAATTTCATTTTTGTGCATAAAAAAATAACGTTTCTTTTTTTTCCATTACATTAAGTTTGTTGCATATTACATTTTATTTCGTTATTACTTTAATTTCTTTTAGTACGTACATTAAATATTTCTAACAAAACAGAAGTATCATCTTAACACAATAATGTAACATGATTATCTCATTTGAGTTACAGCCGATAATAAAAACATAATATTGAAAGATATATCAACAATAATTATTGTTACACTATATAAAGTCATTATTTTATATATATTAGTATTAAAAGATACTATTTTTTAAAAATTTCACATGATTAGAAATTTTTCTAATAAAAAAACTTTTCTAGAAAAAATTTCTCTAATTCTTTTACTTTTATGGCAAAGACTAACTACACTGATTACTATATACAAATATGTTCTTGTAAAATACTGTAAAAACTTTTATGTGTTCAGCAAAATATAATATGAGCAAAATATAATATTACAATTAAAAGTTAGTTTACCTTGTGATAATAAAAATTTGAAAAGTATTTATATCATTTGAAAAAAAGAAATTTCCACAGTACAAAAAATATTAAATAAAAATAATGCAATATATCTAGATTTATAGACAATTAAACAAGCAAATTTACTTAATCAAAATTGCATAAAAATCTAAAGCATAATAATTTTTTGATACTGCTTTTCTTTGTATCTCATATTATTCACTAAATCAACATAAAAACACTGAGATATTTCTTCATTCTTTTTAAACTAGTCTAAAAAGTTATTTGTTATTTTTTACTTCCTAAAAATAATACGAAAATAAATAAGGTATACATTTCAGTTTTGATTTTTATTTGGATGTATAATTAATTCTAGCAAACTGTAAATACATACAACTCTAAATAAGGTACGATAAATGACACCCTCTTCCCCTAAATTCAGCACTGTCACAGTTTTGAGGGGTGTAGGAAATATTCCCAATAAGAAAGGTAAATAGCCAATGATATTTGACAAGTTTGAGAGAAGTGGGTAAGGAACAAAAAAAATAACACATCTGGTTTTAAGACTAAAATCTATGCAGATTCTTAAAATTTTTGAGCTGCTGAATTGGTTAAGAAATAAACTATGAGATGAGCAAGAAAATTTTCCAAGCAGTTAAATTAATGAATGCAGTTCAACCAAATTAAATATCTTTCATACTAATGACATTTAAAAAGGGTAAACCAGTAAGATCAGAAAACCCTAAGCAAGCTTAACTTTGATTTCTCCAATTTCACCCTCACTTAGTTTTGCAAAAAAATTTTCTAATTAAATTATCAAAAAATCCCAACCTGAGAGAATTTCTTTTTCACATAAACAATTGAACAAGTAAAAATACTTACTTTTGAATAATAATGATTACAAAGATTGAAAGATTACATAATTTAGATTTTTCTTAAAAATGAAATAATTTGAAATCTATGATAATCATAAAAACTTTAAATGAACAATTTCATCAAAAATTTTAAAACCTCAAAACTAATTTGCAGCTTAAATGAAATAAAATACACAAAAAACCAAATGATAAGTTATAAAACAAATATTTTTCTACTTACCAAAATAACATCTAGAATTTTGATTATTTTATTGGTTCTACTTCAACTAAAATCCATGTGTAGAGCTTTTTAAAAACTAAGTCAATTCTTTTATACTGTAAATTACTTAAGCCATCTTTCTTATATCTATATTTCCCTTTATAAAGTTTATTGTACCTGAAATAAAACATGTTAATTTCAATGAATATATATAACATAACAAAAGAAAATACTGTACTATGTCAGTGACAAATGTTCATTTCATGAAATGCAACAATACAAAATTTGTATATAAATTACAGCAAAACAAGAATGACAGTTTTAATAAATTTAAAAACACAAAAGAAATTTCAAAGAATCTTGTTTGGATCTTCTAACAATCAACCTATCAAGTTAAAAAAACAAAGCGTATATAAACAATGGAATTAATAATAATCAGAAATAGATAACACTAAGCAGAATATAGAAAACTATTTTATATTTCTTTTGGCAGTTAATTTGATTGACTTATTAAATATGATTTTAAAACAACTCTTTTATGAAAATAGATCTAAAAATTAGAACATTTTTAATGCAATTTATATCCCTAAACATATTTAGTAAGGTTTGGAATGTTTGTTGTTCAACAGTCACTTTTTTTTATACAAGGTCTAATTATACCAAATATTTATTAATGAAAATAAATGAATCTTAAAATTTTGGCATCCATTTTCACATTTAAGAAACAATAATGTGTGTTAAATCAAATACCGTATTTTCCTGTATATAATCCACGGATTATGTGTTAAAAAGTTCCGAATTTCGTTGTGCGTATTATACGCCGCCGCGGATTATCTGATAAAAAACATTCTCCATCAGAAATGCTTACAAGAAAGTTGTGAAAAAAATACTCTTTGTTTCATAAAATAAATAACTGGTGGTAACAGGACACATCTGAGTTATTTAAACTATAATCGGCTTTGTGCAATTACGTTTAAAAACGAATTCGGTTCCTCTTAAAGATTTTACGGTTATAACTTCGCTAACGTCATTTTGCAATTTGCCTTGACATGAGCTGTTTCGTTTTGAAAATATTCAAATTCGTATATCGTCATAAGGAAGCGAAAACTTTTAAGTTACACAGCAGATTTTAAATTAAAAGCTATAACGAAAGCAAATAAAAACAATGGCGTCAAATGTGTTAATGTGAAGGGAAAAACAAAACACGCGCGATATAAAAAAAATTGTATAAAATACGCAATTTGTAAATAATCCATTTCTTTCATTTAAATATTAACGAAGCAAATATATATTAATTTAAATATGTCTAACATCGTATTAAAAATTATTAGAAGCTAAATATCGATAAGTTTTACAAGACTCTTCTCAAAATTATCGCTTTTGATCGATCTCGTGCTTTCATCTCAAGTTTATTGCACTTTGCAATAAACTGGATCTAGACGGATATTTTTCATAAGCAATGCTTTTTTTTCTATACAATTTATTAAATTTTTAATCCAACTGTGCATTTTTTTTATTTTATGTGACCCCTATACTATCAGCAGTACATATTTTAGACTATTCACCGAAAAAAAAAAATTGCCGCGGATTAACCGCCGCTGCGGATTATATACAGGAAAATACGATAGTTTCATTACTATAATGCATACATTCACATTCAAAAGATTTAAAATTTATGGTTTCCAATTTCCAAATGAAAATTTTGACTGATGGAGCTTAAAAATTAATAACAAAAAAAATTTATAATAGAAGAAAAATCATTTTTTACTAAAAATAAATAAAATGAGTTAAATTCTTAAAAGATGATATTTTGGACAGAAATACTCTAATATTTTATTCTTACAATTATGCAAACATTATCTTCAAAAATAAATACAATGAATTAACAATAGAACAGGTCCTGATAGAAACAGATTATAAAAGAGAATGGGTAAAATTTTTAAATTATAATGTAGACAGAAAATGACTACATTTAGTAAAAACATCATTTATCTCTCATTTTCATACTTAAATAGACAAAATAAATATGCGACTTCATCACTTTGTCTCATAAATTAAATAATATTTACAATAAAACATGAGTAATTAGAACAAAAATGGACTTTTATTATGAGATTTCATGACCAATCTGAAAGAAACTAAGCAGTTAGTTTGTAATTATGCTATAACTATCAGATGCTTAAAATATTATATATAAAATATCATATATAAATTATTCAGTAAAGTTATTTATGTACATCAAATTTTAAAAAACTGACTGAAATCAAAAACTCATAGAAATTCTGGAGTAAAACCATTTTATTATTTAACACAATGCAAATATATTACTATTTTGTAAGTTAATTTTTAAACAATTTTTTACCATGATTATTCCAATCTAAATTAATGCAATCATAAATTATTAAACTGCATAATTTTTAACACTTAATTTTTACGAAAACTTTTCAGATTTTTGTCACATCGCAATAACAATTACATTTTCTACAAATATACAGAATTCAAAATATATTTAAGTGATAGTAAGTTTACATATTACATTATTTTTTACTAATTAAATATTAAAAAATAACAGTCAATAGTTATCACCATATAGAAGAACCTTCTCTCTTACCAAGCACATATCATGATGAGTAATTTGCATAATGAACAACACAAATTTTAAAAGGATGACTAGATTAATGAGTGGAGTTTTTCATAATGATATTGCAAAAAGGGGAAGTCCTGGATTGTGTGTATAATATATCAGTCTGTGTTTAGCACTCATTCCAGTAACATTGAAGTATCGCTTGTGATCAGATATTTTCTCAAACTTGTGCTCTATGCACATGAATGAAAACAAAATGAATTATTAGAAACAAAGAGATTTGTAAATTTTTGCGAGAAACATTTCACTAACCCTTGCAAATGCATCCAAAGAAAAAAAAACCAAGAAAACAGCTATAAGAGAGCAAAAATAACAATAGAAGTGAAACATCAAATCATTGAAAAACAAGAATGAGGTTTAAGCATGGCTGATCTAGCATACATACAATAGGTCTGTATCAAAGATTTGCATTAAATTCAAAAACAAATATATAACTAAAGAAATTGATGCTTCACAGCGAGAAAGAATATTTGTACAATGGTTATGCATTCTTGACAATGGTGAAAATTTGCTTCTCAAATGGTCAAATGAAAAGCAATTGTAAGGTGACAGTGTTAACAAGGGCTTTTGTGAGAAGGCGAAGATGACTTTTATTGACTGAGTTAAAAAGACATTAGGATTATCAAGACCAAAGAAGTATTTAAAAGAAGTTGTGAGTGGTTTGAGAAGCTCAAGAGGAGAACCAGCATCCACGGTGACATAAGGCATGGTAAAGCAGGAAGTTTCCATACAAAAAAAGCAGAGAACGTAATTGGCAATTTCAGGAAGCTTGAAGATTCTGAAGGTTACTTAGATAGCTGCAATAGCTTTTTAATTGTGATGAAACAGGGCTCTTCTAGAAAAAGTTGGCAAAACAAACATATATAACAACACAGCTGAATGTACTGCTCAGTCACCAGCCAATGAAAGACCATCTTCATTGCTATTTTGTGCCAATGGAAGTGGCAATTTGAAAATTTATTCACTACTAATTTGATATTCAGGAAATTCATGGGCTTTCAATAAATGCAAAATCCAGAAGAGCAAACTAAATGTAATGCAAAGTTACAACAGGAAGGCTTGGGGGACACTATCTTTTTACAGTGTAGATCAAGGAAGCATTTGGACCTTCTGTAAAAAATATTTGCATGCAATCAATTTGCCACTACATGTCTTATTTGTTAGGTATAAAACTCCTGCCCATCCTACAAGCATACAAGATGATCTCCTTGTGAAGAATTTATATATAAATTCATCAGGATCCAGTTTCTGCCTCCTAACACAACTGAGTTATTTATGTCCATACATAGCCCAGCATGTTATTTCTAACTTAAAGAAGCTCTACACTAAAGCACTCTTAGAGCACTGATTTTAAGTGACTAAATAAACTAACTCACCCTAAAAGTTTTGAAAAACATTTCCATGTTGTTGCCTGCCTCAAAATGTTCAATAAGGTGTGGAAAGGGGAAACTAAGAGAACCCTAACTTTTTGTTGGATGAAGCTTTGACCGGAAAGCATTGTCAAATGTAACTTTTTAGGTTCAAAACACTACCGGTGGAACCTGTAGTCAATGAGAATGTTTTTGGTCATTATTAAAGTATTGGAAATGAATAAGAGTAACATCAATGAGCCAATGGAAAAGCACAGCCAAAAACTAACCACTGAAGAGCTAATTGAATTAAATTGTGTTTCAAAGTAAGAAATTTTTGAGGAAAGTTTGTCTGAGGAGGAAGAGGTAACAGAAATGCACCAATCTTTTGATGAAATAAAAGAAATATTGAAGGCATAGGAAACTATTGCATTTTACATTGAGAAGCATCACTTTAATAATGAAGTGACTATGCATGCTACAAATTTAAATAATGATAATGCAGTGTAGCATTTTCAATAATTTGAAGCATTGGCAAAAACAAATGTCTCTGGAAATCTTCCTAATAAAAAATAATTAAGTTATAGTGTGCAGGTTAACCGTTTTTTAAATAATAGCAGCGCACACCATATATTGAAACTTAACTAAATTTTATTGATAATTAAAGAAATGCCAAAACGTCACAAATACAAAATCTCTGAGAGAGAAGCAGTTTCAGAACTCTTCCGCTCATATCGTCGGGGAAAACGTCTGTTGCTCTGTTGTTTCTCGTGCGCTATTATTGGGAGGAGATTGGTGTTGCCAATGTTCAGGTAGAAAGTTTTTCTAGCTGCTGCTGCCAATCTCCGAGCAGAAGTATTTCACCACTATACTCCCCCCCCCTCGAATGCCTAAGGCACAAGGAGTTGTGTGTGAGATATCGTGGCTTGAAACGAACTCTTCTGCAGGATCGCATAGTTTGCACAGGCAGTTCTTCGTTTACAGCAGAATTTTGAATCATTGGAACAGGCGTCGCTTTTGAAGAGTTCGGGGAAGCTTGGGTAGCAATTGGAACAAGAACTAAAGATTCAGGGGTCTCAGACATTAAAAATGCTGGTTTTAGACGGTCAACATTGATAACGGATTCTTTTCCTTTAATGAGGAGAGTAAGTTTTATTAAGCCGTTTAAGCACTTGATAAGGACGAGTCAACGGAGATTTTACTGCACCCTGCCTCACAAACACATGAGTGCACGAATCCAAAGCTGGGTGCACGAAATACTTGGGATTGATATGAGCTGAAGTGGGCACTGGTGCAACATTTCTCATCGACTCGCACAGCTTTTGTAAGAAGGAAGCTGGATCCAGGGAAGTAGAGACACTTGTTGCCTGAAAGAAATCTGCAGGCAGCTGAATTATTATATCGTAAAACATCTCGGCACAGGTACCACCAAGGTCTTCCTTGTAGGCAGATCGATGCCTAGCAATGTAATGGGAAGGCTTGATGTCCACTGAACGACACTGTGGCACATTAACGATTGTTTTAATGATCGGTGAAACCTCTCAATTAATCCGTTTCTGGCAGGGTTAAATGGAGTTGTGCGAATTCGGTGAATGCTAAGGATTTTGTTGAGATTCGTGAATAAGTTCGACTGGAACTGACTGCTTTAACCAGTTGTTATGGTGTTTCCAGCAGCTTTAACCAGCAGTTATATATTCCAAATCTTGCTATCCAGTGGGTAACAAAAGTTCGGGCGATGGTTTCTGCGGAAATGTCACGTATCGGAATTGCTTCCGGCTAGCGAGAGAATCTGTCCATCATTGTTAAAAGATAAGAATATCCTTCCGACGGGGGTCTGACAATGTCCAGGTGCACATGTTGAAAGCGTTGTAAGGGGACATCAAAGGCTTGCAAAGGGCTATGGTTTTGTCTGGAAACTTTTGACTTCTGGCAATCAATGTATGCGCGAGTTCATGCAACACAGTCTTTTGAAATTGAAGGCCAGACGAAACGAGAGAGAATCAGTCTTTTAGTCGCTCGTGCTCCTGGGTGGGAAAGTCCATGGAGGAAGTCAGTTTTTCGGAATGGATAGGGAACAAAAGGACGGATTCAATCGTTGGTTACCTCAAAAATAATTTAAGTCCTGGGAAAAATTCCATGTTCTGTAGTTTTAAGGAACTACCTGAAGTTGATAGTAATTGAATGAGTTCTGCTTCATTTTCCTGGATTTCAGCTAAACGTGTGAAATCGGTGGCGTTATTACTATTAATGGCGGAAATTCTCGATAAAGCGTCGGCAACTGGGTTGTTTGATCCAGAATCGTGTTGAATGTCAGTGCTAAATTAAGCGATAAAATTCATATGCCGAATTTGTCTAGGCGATGCAGAATTTGAATTTTTTATAAACAAAAATGTAAGTGGACGATGATTAGTAAATATAGAAAAGGTTTGTCCCTTAAGGTCATGCTGAAAAGGTTTTACAACAGAATAGATAGCCAATAATTCTCTATCATATGTGCTGTACTTGGTTTCAGCTGGCGTCAGTTTCCTGGAGTAAAAAGCTAAAGGTTGTAAACCATTGGTACTTTAGGAGTGCAATACTGCTCCTATGGCGATATCAAAAGCATGTACCATTAGTGATAGCTGCTGATCAGGGCAACGGAAACCGAGGATGACTGAATTCATTAAATCGCTTTTGCATTTTTCAAACGCGGCAGTTTTTTCCTCTCTCCAAAGAGCAGGTCGTTTGTCGTTCTTTTTAGAGTTTCTAAGAAGTAAATGGCCTTAGGCAAGAAACGACGATAAAAAATTTAGCATAGCTAAATACCTTTTAAGTTCAGACAATGTTCCAGGCTTATAGAAGTCAGAAATTACTGCTGATTTTTTGGGAAGAGGGCTTACGCCAGTGGGTGTTAAAGCCAGTATAAGGCAGGGGTGGCCAAGACGTCGACCGCGAAGACATTTTAGGTAGTCCATCCCGATTATGACTTCGGATATTAACAATTTAATTAATGATTTATGATATAGAATCAATGAATTATTTAAAATAAAATTTCACTACAATCTAATCTTTAAAACCCAAAACAAACTATGCAAAGACTTACGATTTAAAACCTAAAACGGACATGAGCGTGATTAAAAAATTCAAAAAAACTATAGAAAGGTATGCATCTCAATTAAGAAAACATGAATTGAGAAACTTCAAAAACATGGAGGAAGAGTGCATCCATAATCCAAACCGAAACTTCGAAGATTTCGCTTAATACTTACTTGTTTTGTTTGAAGAATTTGAAAGAAGATTTGCTGACTTAATTAGGTTGAAAGAAATACTCAATTTTATGATATTTCCATTTAATGAAAATGTCAACATTGATGTATCTGAAAAAATAGGACATTTAATAGATCTCATATCAGTCACGGTCAAGGAAGAAATTATTAAATTAAGATGCGATATATTTCTTAAATCCAGAGCATATTTAGCGATACTGATTTTTGGAAATTAATTTCTGAGGAAACGTTTCCAAATACTTACAAATCGATTTTGTATTTAAATCATACTTTGGATCAAGATATCTTTGCTTTTTCAACCATGAACAAAAAACAAACATTGGTCGCATTTAACAGATGAACATTTAATTTCGTGTTTATGCCTGGCAATAAGCTCGTACCAGCCACAATATGATATACTTGTCGCTGATATACAGTGCAAAATTTCAACTAAACGAAGTGAACAGGGTGGTTCGTTTTTGATATATGAATACTTTGATTATTTTCGTCAGTTAATTTTTATTTTATAAATATTAATATTAAGTTTTTTTTAGGAAAATTACATAATTTACCATTTTTTCTTGTTACCCCGAATAAATATGTACGTTTATTTAGCTCTGCCATTGGTAGACCGCCTTCGATTTTTTAAATGTGGAGTAGACCTCAGATCCCAAAAGTTTGGCCACCCCTGCTATAAGGAGATCATCGAAGTAGGGGGACGCAAAAATTCAATCCGTAAAGCACTTGATGTATGAATCTTTGGAAAGTTTGACCAGCGTCCGAATGGCATTTTAAGGTATTCGAACAAACCGAATGGGGTGGTTACAGCAGTTTTCGGTACGTCCTCAGGATTGACGGGAATTTGGTGATACGCTCTTGCCAGGTCGAGGAAAGAAAAATTTTTTGCCGAAAAAAACCTGTGTACAATCATGAATATGGGGTACAGGATACCTGTCAGGAGTTGTCACAGCGTTCAAGCGACGATAGTTACCACAAGGTCGCCAATCATCATTCGATTTGCGGACCATGTGGAGGGGACTGGCCCAATGGCTTTTGGAAGGTCGAATAATTCCCTGAGACATTAGGTATTCAAACTCTAAACGCGCTGCTTTGAGTAATTCTGGACCCAAACGGCGAGGTTTGGAAAATAAAGGGGGTCCCTTAGTTTCAATGTGATGGAAATTTTCATAAGTTTTACGGTCATTTCATAAGTTTTACGGTCACTAAAGAAGGGTTTGTAAGCTCAGAATACTCAAGGAGTAATTTTTCAAATTTGGAATCGCCGATAAGTACGGATATGTTGGAATATAGGGAAAAATTGTTGAAAGATATGCCGTTTGACGAGAGAGAAGTCCGAGAGTCGATCAGACGGTTATTTTTGACATAGACAAGTAACTCAAAATGTTTAAGAAAATCAACTCCTATAATTGGTTGGCTTACGTCAGCAATGACGAAAAACAACGAAAATTTTCGGCGGAAATTTAAATCAATAATGAGGCGTTTGTTGCCAAAAGTAGAAATTTTTTTGCCATTTGCTGCATATAAGGCTACATTTTCAGAGGGTGTGGTTTTTGGAGCATATATTTTAGGCAAAACGTATCTGTTTTTTTAATAACACACATATATTAACCAAATCAGAATTCCCATTTCCCAGTAGTATACGTAACATAGCTTACACTATAGATGAGACATGTCTGTAATTATAAAAGTAATTAAAACTTTTAAAATAAATAAACTATGGTAAAATGATTCACATACTCAGATACTATACCATGTGAGTAAAATATATTTTGCAATGGAATATAAATATTTGTGCCTTCATCATTTCTTTTAACTGGAACTACAAAAAATAGTTAATACAAATAAAATTTGAACAAAGCGTGAACGAATCACATAGATATGTCGGCTCCTGTGTCAATTAGAAAATTTAATTTTGAAGACGGTTCGGCCAGAAGAATACGATTCACTTGGCGGTCACTAGGTTGGCGTTTTGTTTCCCGACTGACGAAAAGAACATGGAGCTTGGCACTTTCACGCTTGGTCACCGAAATTGACAAGGTAAAAAACAAAGTTCATTCGTACTTGAAGTGACTGAAGTTAGTGCGAGAGCGGGAACTATCGCGATATTGGCTACGTTGAAATGTCGTCGGAAATTACGCCTAGGGCTATGGGAACTGCGTTCCAGGGCGGTGCTTAATTCGCTAACTTGAGTTAACTGCGCTACCTGGAGTTCCAAGCGAGCCGTGACAGAATCATGAGAGTTAGGATTGATTGATTTGTGGGGTTTAATGGCACAAGGTCCGATTACGGACAAGCTGCGCCAGACATTGGATTCAGTATAATTTTATTTGTTTATTAAAATCACTGGTAAAATGTAAGAGTTGTTAAAATTAAATCTAAATTTTCATAAGATAAAATTATATTTTGTTTAAAAAACCTACGACACGTAAAAAGGAAATTATATTAAGATTTGGGCTTATATCAATTAAATTTTCCAAATTTAAAGGTACAGAGCTAAAAAACAATGAACGATAGTCTTTAAAAACAGGACATTCGATTAAAATATGATAAATGGAATATGCAACATTACATTTTATACAATGTGGTGGATGTTCGTTGAAAAGTAAGTGTTTGTGAGTAAATTTCGTGTGACCGATCCTGAGACGAGTCAATTGGACATCTAAATTCTGTACTTCTAAAACAGGAAATGATTTAATGGATGATGTTATGAGGTGCAACTTATTGTTTACTTGTGAATTCCAAGTCTCTTGCCACAATGAAAAGATATATTTTTGACAGCCTTTTTAATATCTGTAAAGGGAACTTTGGGATCACGAATAATAGAAGCCGATTTTGCCGCTGTGTCCGCTATTTCATTCCCAACAATTCCCACGTGACTGGGAATCCAGCAAAATATGACATCAAACCCTCTGTTGTCTAATGTATGCAGTTGGTGCAATATAGAAGTTACAACAAGGTGACAATCACCATTAAGATTACTCAACTGTTTCAGAACACTCATACTATCGGTATATATGCAAAATGTACGATATGAGCTAGTTGTTAAAAATTTGAGGCCATATACGATAACAGTAGCTTCAGCCATATAAATACAACAAGAAGTATGGTGGCCATAGCTATAAGTGATATTATTTAAGATTCCACCACAACCAACATTATTATCTGTCTTAGAGCCATCCGTGAAACACGGTATGTATTTTGAGTATTCAAGGCGGAGGTGAGCAAATAGTTGTTGGTAAATGATTGGAGAAGTGTTGTATTTAATATAATTAGCAAAAGGATTCAAAATAATAATGTTAATAATGTTCCATGGAAAGAAAAATATTTTTGACAGTAGGTACAGAATCAGTAGGTACAGGCTGTATATCTGAGAGGTTTGAATTTGAGATAGAAGATTTTATCTTCTCTATAGAGGGAAAGATATTGTAGGCGCGAGCGACGTACAGTCTCTTCAGACTAAGAGCAAGTTCAGTTGATTTCAGCAGATGATTGGGAATTGACATTATTTTAAAGAAATAGTTAAATGATAACTGCTTACGTCGGAAGTGGTTGTCGACAAATCACATATAAGCTTTGAATGGGTGAAGTTCGGAAAGCACCTGCGCAAATTCGAAGAGCCTGATGGTGTACAGGATCCAGTCTACGAAGAACAGAAGCCCTTGCCGATCTATATACAACACAACCGTAATCCATTCGAGATAATGTGAGGGACTGATAAACTTTGAGTAACATTTCACGATCGGCACCCCAAGAAGTATTAGAAAGTACTTTTAAAATATTTAACGACTTTTCACATTTTTTCTTTAAATATAAAATGTGAGAAAAGTAAGCTTTTTTTCAAATATAACTCCAAGAAATTTAATTTCATCGACCATTGGTATAGGTGTGTTTCGTATATTGATGATTGGATCAGCATGAAGTCCAGTTTTACGGCAAAAATGAACACATTTACTTTTAGCTGTAGAGATTTCATGTCCATTCCTATCACACCAGGAAACTATGTTATTTACAGCAAATTGTAATTTTCGTTCGAGCATAGGAATACTGGAACCTTGAAAGGAAATCTGTAGATCATCCACATATAATGAACCATGAATGGAAGGGTATTTAAAATATTGCTAATATGGAGATTAAAAAGAATAACACTTAAAATGCTACCCTGAGGTACTCCTTCAGCTTGTGTAAAAGAACTTGAGAAAGTCGATCCAATGCGGACTTTAAAAATACGTAATGCTAAAAAATTCTAGATAAAAACAGGTAGATTTACTCGAAATCCTAACTCAAACATTGAGCGGAGAATACCATGTCTCCACGTTCCATCATATGCTTTTTCTATACCGAAGAATATAGAAACCAAGTGATTTCGTCTGACAAAGGAATTACGAATATCCGATTTGAGATATATAATATTATCTAGAGTAATTCTGCCTTTACGAAAACCACTTTGAAGTAAAGGAATACGTTTATTTTTCTCTATCAAGTAAACAAGACGCCTATTGACCATACGTTCCAGTGTTTTACTGAGGCAACTCGTAAGTGCAATGGATCGATAACTTAAAAGTTGGTTGGGTTTTCTGGCGCAACGTCCAAAAAGGACTAGCTGCGCGATAACTTAAAGGGTTCGAAGGATCTTTTCCAAGTTTCGGTATGGGAATGGTAATAGCTTCTCGCCATGGATTGGGATATTTATGCTCTGTCCGAATTCTATTGAACAAGGTAAGTAAATTATTAAGGGAATCAGTACTTAAGTGATGTATCATTATGTAGCTAATTCCATCTGAACCAGGACTAGATTGTTTAGTTTGAGATAGAGCTCTTCTTAATTCTAATATCTGGAATTCACTGTTGTATGGAAGGAAATTTCTGTCTTTGAATTTTATAGGGAATTGTTCAGAATGTTTCTTAACTTGGAGAAAGTTTGTATTATAGGATTCAGGACTCGCAACTTTTTCTAAAGTTTCAGCAAGTTTATTTGCAATATCACTGGGAGAAGAGTATGTAGCAGTACCGGTTATCAGGACAGGTATAGAAGAATCTTGATAGATCCCATTCGCTGCCTTTATTTTCCACCATAATTGTTTATTGAATGTAGATATTGAAGTTACATAACGGATCCATGATTCTTTCTGGCTTTGACGTCTTGTTTTACGAGAAAAAGCTTTAGCCTTTTTGAAAGCAAGAACATTCTCCGTGGTTGGATATCTTCTAAATATGCCCCATATCTTCTTCTGTTCCTTGTATGCTAAGCGACAGGCATTATTCCACTAGTATTTACAAAGTTTATTGGGTTTTAAAGATTTTGGAATAGCTGTATCGGCAGCACAAATAAATGATTTTGTGACCTTCCTAACAGCTTCATCAATATCTTCAGTCTTGATCATTGTTTCAGTAATAAGAGCTAATTTTGTGAATAAATTCCAATTTGCTTGATGGTAGCCATATGTAGGTGGTCTTTGCACCATTCTCTTACATTCACTCTGGTGTATGGAAAGAGAAAAATGATCGCTGTTATGAAGATCAGTTTCAACACTTAAATTCAATGATGGCAGAATTGAAGAACAGATGGCTAAGTCTATGGAGTGAAATGTTTTTGTAATTTGATGGAAGTATGTTGTTTCATTAGTATTCAATAGACAGAATTTTCAGAAAGAAACTGCTCAATCTGACGGCCCCTAGTATTTGTATTCTAACTTCCCCACAGGTTATTGTGTCCATTGAAATCGCTTATCAGTAAAAAATTAGCAGGTAACTGTTCAACTAAATCATTAAGATCTTCCAGGTGGATATTATCATGTGGAGGAAGATAAATGCTGCAAACTGTCATAAGCGATGTTAAATGGATTCGAATAGCTACTGCTTTAAGGTTGGTATTTAAGGAATGTACAGCAGTAGGGTATTTCTGTGATAAAAAAAATGCACACTCCTTCAGACGTTGTGGCGTTTTCATTGCAGTCTTTTCTATAACAATTATGGCCTTGTATCTGTATAGAGTTTTTGGAGGATATTATGTGTTTGATATCCTCATAATGAGAGCGAATGCAATGACAATTCCAGGAAATGAAAGTAGTTATTCTTTAGTTTCTAAGCCCCTTTTTATGGGATTGGGCATCTTAGTTTTAGATAGCGCCTCACTGAAGGTTTTGTCTTCTTTTAAAAGATGCAAAGAAACTGCATCTGATTGAAGAGAAAGAAGAGATTTTGTACTTGTCAAAGAGGACTTTTTAGGGCATTCTTTAGCCTCTTTTAGTTTCAAAGCTTTAAAAGCTTCGGACCTCGAAGAAGATGATTTATGTTTTCTGTAAGATGAGACTTTGTCAAATTTTTCAGAAATTACAGGAAATTCAATTGGAGGAAGAGTTGTATTTTCTGTTTGGGTGGCAACAGTTACTCTGACCTTTTTCACTGTACTTGCATAAGTTATTCCTACAGAGGGAGTACGAGCTGTTACAATGCGTCTGGCTTCTGGATAGGAAATGTTATTATTAATTTTCACAGTTATTTCTTTTTCTAAAGTCCATGTTGGACATAAGCGAGAATAAGATGGGTGATTACCTTTGCAGTTTACGCATCTTTCTTTTGCTTGACAGTCCGAACTCTCGTGCCCAACTTCGGCCAGCGAGCGCAAGTAATATTTCTTCTGCAAGACATTTTGGTATGTCCAAAACGCTGGCATTGGAAGCATCGTAATGGGTTGGGGATATATGGACGTACAGATAGTGACATATAGGCTACTTTGATAGTTTCAGGCAACTTTGGTGTATGAAATGTGAGAATTAGATGTTTAATGTTGATAAATTTATCATCTCTCTTGATCTTAATTCGCTTGACATTGCAAACCTTTTGACTCTGCAGATTTTGATATATTTCTTCTTCCGGGACATTTAAGAGATCGGCAGCTGAGATTACGCCGTAAGAGAAATTAAGGCGACCATGGGGTATGACAATGAAATCTAAATGTTTCAATTTGTGCATGCTTTCAATGGATATGCTTTGACTAACAGAAGATGTTTCAATGAGTACATCACCGGAAAGTAGTTTTCGGATAAGCTTAACAGCACCAAGGTAACCAGATATACCCTTTTCAATAAGAAAGGGAGACACATTTAAAAATGAACCTTCTTTTAATCTTATAATGAAAAATTTAGCATCAGAAAAATCTATATGTTGCTCCCGAGGGAGAGAAAGAGGAGAAGATACTTCCATGGAGAAACTAAAATATTAGAGGCCTGACGGCACCACCCACCATGGAGCCCTACAAGGGGAAGCAGATAACTGCAACAATGCTAATCAGATCTTTTACGCTTTCTATACAAAACTGGTGTGCACTCCACCCTTCACGAGTCACACAGTTAATGCAAGATCGCTTGATCCATTAGAGCCGATTGGTGTTAAGAGGACCACTACACACCTCCCGTTTACCTCAAGCAGAGGCCAAAGTAATGTGCTAGCCTCTGGGGGCCTCAATTACCAGGACCCTCCTTTCCAGGGACACGGGTCTCCACGCACGGCAAACAAGTGGGTGATTTAGTCCCCAAGAGTAGCTAATAGCAACAGAGCAGCGACAGCTGCTGAAGGGGAGCCCTCAACCTCAAAAGCGGCACATGAGAGTTAGGAGTGATAGAATTTACATACCCTTCGTATGTAAATTCTATCACTCCTAACTCTAGAAGGAATAGCTAGATCGCTTATTTTGTCAGCAACTGTGGCTATTTTATTCAAATCATCCTCGCTGAAAGCGGCTAAAATAGTCTGCATGTTATATGGCAGCCTCTTGAGCCATAACGAGCGTAAAAGCGCTTCACCTATGGTATCTCCAGCTAACGAATGCATGCGATTTAGTAATGGGAGAATCTTTGGTCACCGCGTTCTACCAACACCCCCTAGAATACAAGGCCTGAGCGCGTGACTTAGGGGTCATCGGAAGAAGGCTTATTGACATTTTCGCCATCGCTGATATATTGGATAAAGAAGCAAAATTTGTGCGCGATTCCTTCAAATGTCTAGGTTCTTTTCATACTTTAAGTAAAATATCACATTTAAATTTAATAAAACTAAAATAATTTTTATTTTTTGAAATTAATTTTTGATTTGTTAAAGTAAGGTTTTAAAATAACTTTACTGTTAGTTATTTAGCGATAAAAGAATTTTGCTTTACTTAATAATTATTTTTTTATCGGAAAAAAAAATAGAAAAGGAAATTTTAATCTTAATAAGAATAGGAAATTTAAAAATTGTTTACCCTGTTATTTTTTACTGGAACAGTGATATATAAAATTTAATATTAGAATTTTAATATCATAACTATATCAAACTCCGTTTCCTTAATGTTAAAACAAGTAGTAATTTACACTAAAATTGAAATACGACTTTAAGTCTAAAGTATTCATAATTTTAAAAAAATATTAAATTTTTATATTATCTATCGTATTACAACTAGACACAATTAAAAATATTCATTTATTGAAAAATAGTAAAGCATAAAAAATTAGATTGTTTATCCTGTTGGTTATTTGTTAAGAAAATATTTCTATGATGTTAAACATTTTAATTTTAATGTCACAATTAGATTAAATTGCATATTCTTGAATTTAAATAAATAAGTGAATAACGCAAAAAAGAAAACACAAATTATATACAACAACAAATTAGAAATATATTAGGTTGGGGGAAAAGTAATCCATTATTTTTTCGGTAGACGTCTGTAGTGATCGATATCTCGTGAGGTATCTATCAAACAATTTCAAATTTATGCTCGTTGGAAAGGTGACATTTGACACTAAAATATCCTCTTGCGGTTTTTTGTTTGATTAATTCAGTTACGAGTACAAGATTTTAAAAATGGAAGACAACAAACAGAAAATTCGATACATTTTCGTTTTTCTCTTGTAACGGCGAAAAAGATAGCCGGGTGGCTAAAATTGTGAAAGGTGTTTATCGTCCTATATAAGACTGTAACAACCAGTTACAATTTTTGTTTCGACGATTCCGTTCGGGTATTTTTGATGTTAGAGATGCACCTCGCCTGTGGATACAGCATCGTCGAAAATGTCTATAAAATATCAAAAATGATCGAAGTTAACCGCATGTCAGCAGTCGTAACGCGCAAGACCTAAAAATCTACATGAAAGCTGTTTTAAACCTTTTACAAAGTGAATTCAAAAGAAGTTACATAAAGTTCACGTAAAAATAATGGATTTCTTTTTCCCCAAACTAATAATTTTATATCTAATGAAAAAGTTATTTTTCCAATGTTTTTAATTTTCGTTTACTTGGAGTTTTTTTTTATTTTTTGACATATCATTTTTATTTCGACAATTTTTCAAAAGTATATTTTAGACGTCACCCAAGCAATTCGCTTTACTATATCTTCTGGTGTATGGCCAGAGAAACAAGTATCTACATCATTGTAAATTTCAAAGTTATTCATTAACGACATTATTAATTGAGTCATAAATTGTCTTTGGTTAGACTCCTTACTAAATTTACCTTCATAATCAGGTGACAATAATTTTTGGGCTATTATGAAAGAAAAATTTACAACTCTAATGACATCAGAATTAGGAATTGCAACTTAATTATAGCAGCCTCAATTTTGTTACAAATAAATGTTAATTTCTCATCATTTCTATACCACAATTTTTTTAAAAGCAGGCTGATAAACTAATATTTATTGCTTAAGAAAATTTATTAAGCAAATAATAGATTTAAAAATTGAAGTGTTAATTTTAGTGTAAAAAATTAAGGTTAACACCTTAATTTTTTACATTAAGAATAATTTTTTAGGATTAAAACCTACGCCTATGAAAACTGGAAGAAATATATTTATTCAAATTGTCACCAATAAACATTTTAGTTTTGTAAATTCAAAAAATTTAATTGCAGTATATGATTGAATCCTAAGAATTTTTTAATGCTAGATTTGTAAAAGTTTTTAATAGCAAAATTAGCATAGAGCTATGAATTAGATTAAAACTATACAATTACAGCAGTAGATTGTTTATTAAAAATATTGTTATGGAAATAATGGCTGATTTCACAATAATTTGATATCAATGTGTATTAATATTCATGTATCTATATACGAGGGTTACTCTGAAATTTTTGAGATACAACTAGGATTTTAAAGTTACACTTACAAAATTTTAGGTATGTTCAAAGTAGTCTCCTCCAGCATCAATGCACTTTTGTAGACGAATTTTCCGCAGATTAAATGCTTCAAGCCATTTATTTCTTGGAATAGATGAAGAAAAAGGCATTTATAGCCACATCAATCTCTTCTTCTGAATGAAAACGACGTCTACGTAAGTTCTTTTTTAGATTAAAGAATACCCAAAAGTCGCACATAGCTAGATCAGGTGAATACGGCGGACGTTCGATCACTATAACTTGTTTTTGTTTAAAAAACTCAACTGTTAATCCGGCTGTATATGAAGATGCATTGTCATGGTGAAGCATTAGTCCCCTAACATTCAGTTCTTGTAGAATTTCTAGAAGAAATTTAGTGGTATACCAGTTTGCTGTTACTGTCTTCTGTCCTTCCAGCTTGATGGCTTTGACCAATCCCGTACTTCTGAAGGAAACGGCATACATCACTTTATTCAGTGCGCGTTGTTTTTTCACCATTGTCGGCGTGGGATCATCTTCAAAGACCCATACTTTGCTTTCTTGACGTATTGGAACGTCAAAAAACGGCATGTATGTTTCATCACCTGTTAACATTTTAGAAATGATGCGGGGGCTACCATCTTTTAGCAATTTAAGAGTTTTTTTATTGATTCTGACACGCTCTTTTTGGTGCTCAGTTAGATTATGGGGAACCCAACGGCAAACTAATTTTTTCATGTGTAATTGTTCATGAATGATTTTGTGTATGGCTGTGGATCCAATATTAAGTTCCTTCTGTAT
Source organism: Latrodectus geometricus (assembly GCA_026290005.1). Taxonomy (NCBI): domain Eukaryota; kingdom Metazoa; phylum Arthropoda; class Arachnida; order Araneae; family Theridiidae; genus Latrodectus; species Latrodectus geometricus. The sequence goes on along the minus strand of JAPDSC010087633.1, from coordinate 32,064 downwards.
CATTTGATAGGTACAGCGATTATCATCCATTAACATTTTTCGTATGGCAGACATATTATCCGGGATAACTGCCGACGGCGACCTTCCTGTGTTCTTCATCCTGGAGAAAATTGCGGCCTTCTCTAAATTCTCTAAACCACCTGAATACAGTACCACGAGTTGGAGATTCATCAACACATGCTAATTGTAACCATTGAATGCATTCTTCTTGATTTAATCCAGCTTTAAAATCGTAGAAAACCATAGCGCGAAAATGTTCTCGCGTCAACTCCATTTTCCCTTCTGTATAAAATTTATTCTACGCTAAACAAGTTGAAGTAAGTCAGTAAAAAATAGTCTTCTGTGTTAAAATACTTTGTATTTTAAAATTAAACCGTTATTTTTACTTTGTAAATTCTCGTCTGCGCGTATCTCAAAAATTTCAGTGTAACCCTCGTATTTATATATTTGACATATATACTAAAGGATTACACATTTATTGAATAACTGCTTATTATTAAAAATTCATTTTTAACGTTTCCCCTAAAACATTTATACAAATAAAATATCCTTACATTTATAAAATTAATTGATTATAATTTTATACAGTTCTTTCTCTTAAAATTTTAAATATTCGTGAAACACTTTATTTTAACATTCAATTAATAATACGATATAGTAAAATAATACGAGTAAACTCATGCATTCTAAATAAGAATGATAATTAAATGTATGGAACT
>JAPDSC010087633.1:0-31335 GCA_026290005.1 Latrodectus geometricus | reverse complement strand
TTTACAAAAAGGAACACAGCATTTGAATGGCATTTTTTTGCAGTTTCTGGGAATATATAATATCCAGAGAAATAAAATTCCAAAGAAATCTCAGTTTGAAAAATAAATCCGCTAAATGAAAATGTATTCAAAACTTACAAGCGCCACCACGTTGTTACAAACGCACATTTCGAATTTCCAGTCAAATTAGCTACACAAGACTTATCTTCTTGACGTCACAGCCACTTCTTGTCTGCGTGCTCAGGCCTTGTATTCTAGGGAGTGTTGGTTCTACTCCCTGCAATAAGGTTCGAATTCTAGATGCTTCACTTTCGGAATGAACAGAAATTAGACGTTCTTTTAAGACATCGTATTTTTCGGTAGTAGGTGGTTTCTCTAAAATGTGGTGTACCGAATTTAGTATATCAGAATCTAAGCAGGAGACAACATGATTGAATTTTGTTTGATCGGATGTTATAGTCGCCAGGAAAAACTGCGATTCCAACCTAATAAACCACAGGGAAGGGTTAGCTTTTCAGAAAGCTGGTATTTATACCGAAATGTGTGCAACCTGCGAAGGTGTGTCATCGGAGGGAGAATTTTGAGTAACGGAAAAATCATCAGATAAAAGCATGGTCAAAATTTAGCAGACAAATAATTACAAAGTATACAAATCAATAATAGGGAAGTGCATATAGTTTCGAATATCAAGATATATAAGATCTAGGTGGTGTTGGACTGATGCAGTCAACAATCACTAAATGGCAAGTTGCTGCTTCCAACTGTACTTCAGGATTTTCACTCGTAGAAAAACAAAACACAGATGTTTCGGCGAGAGCTTTATGGCCAAAACAAGTTTGAATTTCTAAAGTGTTTATAGTTCGCTTATATGGAAAAAGAGAGCTCTTAACAATAATAAGCTCACTTCCTGAATCTTTTAAGCAATTTATTTTTCTGCCATCAATTATTAATTCAATATACTCTTAACTGATTTTTTTACGTTATCTAATTTCGTTTTCACTCCCGACACTGTTTTCTTCTGACTATTTTTTGAATTTTCGTTTTTATCTAAACGTTTTGGACAATCACGAAAGTAGTGATAATTTTCACCCTTTTCCCCACAAACATAACATCATCGTTCGGATTTAGTATTCTGATATACAGAGTTACGTACTTGTTCTCTTTTGATTTGATTTTTAATACTAGACCTGTTCTCAGTGCTTTCGATTCACGAGCTATACACTTTTGGTTTTCCTTTAGACGGAAAACATAAATCGCACTCCCTTCCTAATTTATTCGGAGTGAACCAAATTTGACCTTCACGAATGCTAATGTTCCCAAGTTTTAAAATCAAGAGTTTCCTACAATTTTATCGTAAACCATAAGATCACACAATTTTTTAAAATCTTTAACTTCTTTTAATCTACAGTAATAATCGAAAGTCGCGCTTAGCCATGAAGCGAACTGTACATGGGATTCTGCTTAACCTCTTAATGCTTGCATAATTTTGAAGAAAATGGTCATAAAAGTGCCTATTTTTTTTATTCAAGAAAATGATATAAAACTGAGTGTATATACAATATTTGCATTCATTTTTAATTTTTAAGTTAATTTTTAGCTTGAAATTAAAAAAAAAAATTCGGAAAGCCAACATTCAGGGTTATTATGACTTAATGTTAGTTTTCCAACAAAGAGGGAAATAAAAAATATGTGTTTGAAACATTCAAAGATAATTTTATTGCATTTACGCATAATGTAAGTAAATGCTAGTAATTTTTTCTTGTGTGGTAAATTTCAAAGCATGCGATGCAAAGGCCAACATCACAATCAGGACAATAGTACCGAGTTTCCTTTCTGCATCTCTTATTATTTTCATCTCCTTTGGAACAACGAACTTTGCATTCTCTTGATGGTTGCCGTTTCTTATCCGTTGGAGGTATCTGTCTAATAAAATGTCTTTCAATCAAACGATTGGGGTTATCCTCCAAGCTTGGCCGGCCTCTTTTTGTAATGGTATCTGATATCGAATACTTTTGAATAAGTTCATCCACTAAAGATACACGGTACATCAAATGGGATTTTTTTCCACTTTGTTTTTTGTAAATAAGGTATGAGTTCAAATTAGTTTGATCTAACAAATGAAAAAATATTTTCTTATAATATTTCTTTCCTCTTTTTCGAGCAATAGAATAATCTCCAAGATATTAGTCTACAATATCTACTGCTCCCATATTTTTATTGTAATCAGTGACAATTGCAGGTTTTTTTACAACTTTGTTATGGCACTGTACATCTACCATGTCATTTGTATGGACTGTAGATAGCATAGTAACATCTTTCTTATCTTTCCACTCATGACAAGAACTTTACCTCGACGAAAAGCAATATTTTCATTTTTTTCGATCTTCTTTTTTACCAGTTCATGAGGCATTTCATTTCAGTTTACTTTTACAGTTCCATATGTGTCTGTTTGAAATTTTAGAAGCATGTCTGCCAGTTCTGGAGAGGTGTAAAAGTTGTCTGTTATCAGACAATATCCCTGTCTTAGAAGTGGTTTGATGAGTGACATTGAAACTTGAGTTGACTGAGGCAGATCTTTATATTTCTGATCAAAATCCGTGTCTTTTCCTGTATATATAATTTGTGACCATATATACCCTGAGCTTGATTTGCATAATAAATAAGATTTAACTCCAAAACGAGACATCTTTTTAGGCATATACTGTCGCCACCCTAAACAACCTTTGAAGAGCATGAGAGTTTCATCAATTACAACATCTCATCCAGGAGTTACAGCCCTTTGGAACAATTCATTAAGGTGCTCTAACACTGGCCAAATTTTATACAGCTTTGGATTGGATGTGTGTTAGAATCAAACGTTTCGTTATTTACAAAATGCAGAAACTTGTGTATTTCGTAAAATCTGTTACAAGGCATTATACTCCCGAAAAAAGGTGTTGAAATAGAATGTTTCTTACTCCAGTAGATTTTTGTGTCTGGTTTTTTTACAATACCTTGTAAAATTACTATACTCAGGAATTTCATAATTTCTTCTTTCGTGACTGGTATCCAAGCTTTTCTTTTTTTAAAGAACCAGAACTTGGATCAAAATGTATATTTACCTTTGGCGTTCCTAAAAACTTAAAACGTGGGGGTTCATGATCTACTGAAGTAATTTTAGTCCATACTCGTCCAGGCAATAGTACAGCTCCATCATCACTACTTTCAGATTCACTGTCCGAACTTTCATAAAAATCAGTTATTTCAGAATCACTCTCAGATCCATTTATATTAAAATCGGAATCAGATTCATTGCCTGACTCTACCTCCATAATGTATACAACATTTAAAAAAATATTTTCTTACCGAATGCAAAACACATGTATTCACAAAGAGGCCAACTTAGTAACTGAGAAAACAAAAAAGTGCGCGCTTTGGAAAGTAATAAGATATCAAAAAACATCACAAACATGCGTATTTATAGAGTGCTGACATCTGGTTTAAAATAAATTAATAATCTCTAAAAACATTGCAAATAGTCTAGTGCAGCCATCTGGTGTACATATTGAGAAATAAAAAATGATTCCGGGCATAAGAAATAGATTGTTTTAATATTTTTGGCGCATTATTTTTGAACACTCCAGCCCGGAAATATCACAGGCGCGAGAAATAGAGGACAAAACTTCACCCCGTCATTTTCACGGGAGCGAGAAGGAAAGGGTTAATGTTTCTGTGCATTTTTAAAATTACGTTTTCATTCAGGCGGTGTATGTTGAAACTGTTTTAAAATTAAAGCTTTTAATTTATCATAATTACAAATTTAATAAGTTAATCAAAATTTCAGATTTTAATTTAAATGGGACATTTTTCGTTCTAAAAGATTTTTCAAAAGACTGAAAACATAAATACAGAGCTTCCGGCCTTTGAGCCACAGATATGGTGAGAGTTTTAAGACTTTTTATCAAATTTTCTAAGCTTTCCAACGCTGATTCAAAATAGTTCTCTGCTAAATTCGCATTTTCATTGACTTCTTGCAGCTTTAAGTTTTGTAGCTCAATTTCTCTTTCAATTTAAGCTAATTTAATTCTGCTTAACTCGATTTCAGTTTGTTCAGCGGATATTTTATTCTTTTGATCTTCTATGATCAATTTAACCATACGTTTCACAAATTTGGAATCATTTTTTAAAATATCCGAACTTTCGATTACAGTTTTAATCTCTATAACTTTAGAATCCTCTGGAACATTTAAACCTCATTTTTCTGCTATAATTCTAAGCTCTTGTTTCTTTATATTATTCAGAGAATTACTCGTTTTTCCAAAAATAGAACAACGAATCACATTGAAAGCAGAAAAAGTACTTTACCTCAGCAGTTGTAGGTAAGTTGAGATTGCACACTTCTTCAGAGGTAATTTTATAATCCACCTAATATCACTTCAATCACACTTGATATTAATTCAGGTAACATCTCTTCAGATATTTTCAATAGCAGAAAGATCCCGGTCAGGCCCCCATAAATTTGTAGAGTGTGTCAGTGGATCATCAAGCAACACAGTTTTAAAATTGACACACTTTAATTACTACATAAATTATAAAACAAAATGAAACATGTAAAAAGACATTGGTGTAGAACTTTCTCGTACTAGTAAACAATATATCATGAAAACAAAAATTGGTGGAAATCCTGCTCATGTCTGCAAAGCATAAGTAAGTCTCGTACTTCATTAACAATCTCACATCTAACTCGTGACGCTGAGTATTTACTACTCTCTGCGAGAATGTGTGATGTTTTCTAGCAACTAGTGACATCTGGTTATTATTTTGGATTCTACATATCTCTCTCTCTCTCTCTCTCTCACACACACACACACACACACACACATATATATATATAGAATAAGTGTAATATAAATTTGCATTTGTATATTTTATTTATAATGCAATAAAATAAACTTATACATAATTTCTAAAGTCCAATGTACTTTAAACTGAATATTTTCAATTCTTAAATTAATAATTAGTGTTCGTTAATTATAAATACAATAAATGTATAATATAGCTAAATAATAAACATTTTAATTGGAAGAATATCCAATTATTTAGAAAGCCAAGTTTGCTGGAATTTAAATAATATTCCACGTTCCTTTACAAGTTTCAAAATAAATCAAACAGCAAATAAATCCTTACTTGCACACTTCTAATGTTACTTTTTCAAAATGTTTTAAATCCATCATTTAAGGCGATTATTTAAATTCTTGAGCTGTGCATCAATAATCAATTAACTGTTTCATAGATGCGTCAATTTTTTAAAAGTTGTCACTATACACTAAATAATCCAGTCTTATATCTCACCTATAACAGCAAACATAAATTTTTATAAAACTTTATAGAATTAAAATATACCAAACTCTAATACCAATGCACAAAATATGCATTTAAAATTTTGTTTAGGAATAAAACAATTTTGTTATTATAAGTTTAAGCTATATTTAATATTAAAGAAAAGATAGCCAGTAAAAATATAAAATAGTTTTCAGGGTAAATAAAAAAACATATCAACATTCATTGCAGACAACATATTATTCAAAAAAATAATTAATACACAATAAATAAATAATTCACAAAAAAACTTAGTTAACAAAGCTATAAAGCATAGAAAAATGTTTTAAAAAAATTAGTATTGCAAAAATTTTTCCATAATAATTTAAGGATCCCAGAACACTTTTTATGTGTCATAAGAGAAATTCTTCATTTAACATTTAGGTAAGCAGGCAAACTAATGAATGCTTTTTCATTTCATATTTTAAATAACCAACTGTGTTTGATTTAGCCATCATAAAACTCTTATTCTTAAGAAATTCTAGTTTACAGCTCATTATTTCTCAATGTGAGTAAAAAAGATGTATCAAAATAATAATGACTGTCTTGGTAAATATGTTATCAGCACTTATGACACTGAAGCAAACACTGATAAAATCATATAATACTGAAAAATAACAATTGTTGGGGAGAAATAGCATAAGAAATATATACTTTAAAAATCATCTGACAGCTTTATATTTAAAGGAAACTTTTTGTTATTGTAAAAGTTTTAAAAACATTTAAGGAAAATTGAAAAAAATAAGGAATTTAAGGAGATTTAAGGCGTTGGTACTTCCTGATGGTTTTAACATGGGCTTGTCTCTTACTTCACACTATTATAACTTACATATGTTGTGTTTTTCTCCAAAGAATTCAAGCATACTGGAAATATTACAATGTAACTTAGAAAACTAACTGAACAATGGAAGCATAGGCAATTTGTTGATAAAAAAAATTAAAGCTATAATAAACATTGTTAATTTAACTTATAACATAGTTTTTTTTTAATATATATATATATATATAATATGACAAAAATATTTAAATTTTAAAATTTTTCAGCAATTTTCTTAAAATTACATTATAGAAAATATATTTAGTTTCCATTAAATAACATTATTGCAGATATATTTTGCTTCCATTGAAAAGTTTGGCCTTCAGAAAAAGATCATAGAGCTTAATATTTCACTAAACATTAAACATTTTTTAACAAATATTTTTCCTAACACTAGTTCGATTATTGTTAGGAACTATAAAATATTCTAGTGTAACAAGAAATAATGACCATAATTTTTTGAAAAAGAAAAATAAACTAAAATATTAATTTTTGATATTTTTCACTATTACTATAAATTTAATAGCTAGTTAAAAAGAATCAAATAATTGCTAAAATCCTTCAACACTAAAAATCAACAATTAAAAACTTATGCATCTATATTTACTGTTTATAATTTTTAAAAATAATCCATAAAATTTTATTGCAATTTTATGTTAAAAGGATCATTTAATAATTAGCATTATTGTATATTTCAAAAAACTCTCACATAGCTTCTAGTCATACTTGTGGAAGATTTTAACAATTTAAAATTAAAAAGTTAACTATAACCAGAAGAAATGTTAGAAAATTACTTTTCCTGGAACACTGGTAGTATTTTATAGGACCTGTAACATAATTGTGTTCATTTCATTTAACAAGCACAAGAATTAAGAAAAAAAAACATACCTATCAGGATTAGGCTCATCTTTCTTATGCTTCAACATAGTATACCTGGCTATTTTAGAAGAATATCTAGAAATTTTTAACCCATGATGCTTTATTCTGAAAAAAAAATTTTTTTTGATTAAATTTGCTTCAAGTTTAATGTAAAATATCTTTCAGTATACCTTAAGTCCAAGCCTTATCAGTAACATTAAGTTCAAGGTAATTAGAGTCAGATTAATAACAACTTATAAAACATTAAAGTAAAACAGAATTCCTAAAAATATAACATTTAGTAAAAATTTAGAAAAATAACAAAAAAAAAAAGCTTATAAAAAGAATCAAATCACACATAATGCAAAATACTAAAATCAGTATGATGAGATAATATCTCCATTTCTATCTGGTACTATATATATGTTATTGGCAAAATTTGAAATCCAACATTCTATAGAATGTTTAGGCATTGTATGCAATGCCTAAAAACTAGCCGGCAAAATATATGATTTATATTTTACATTTCCTAGGCATTCTATAGAATACTAAATGAGAAACCTGCAAAGTATAAAATACATCTTTGATTTATTTTGAATACCATGTGGCAAGGTATGTGATTTTAACGCACACCTCAAGCTCAGAATTTGTCAGTTACACTTTGCACGGGAGTGTCAAAATACATTTTACTAAAATTTGTTCAACAAAAATTAGTTTTTTACTGGGTTGCATGAAAATGAAAGAGCAAACTGTAGTATTAAAGAAGGGGAGTCACCATTTATAGATATGAAACAACAATTTGGCAATGAACTGTGGAAAATTAGAGTTGATGTTGCAAAAAATAGTGCTTTCTTACAGAAAAAAAAATTACAAAAAGTTAATAAATGATGTACCAAAGGCTAAAATGACTATTAAGAAAGAGCCCAGGGACAATTGGTTGCAGAATATCTAAGGTTTGTTGTTTGTGGAAAAAAAAGGAAATTAATTTATCCTGCTAAAAGAAAGGATCAGTACTATACAGTATTTCTATACTGAGTTATATCACATACTTCATGAAATTCATTTGTCTGTTGGACATGGAGGATGTAATTGTTGAAAGAACTTTTAACCAAATGCAAACATTACATATCATGATATTGAATTGTATATCAATCTTTGTGCAGCTTGTCAGAAAAAACAAAAATATATTAAGATATAAAAGGTATAAAGGACATTGTTGTAAAACCTATGGGTTTTTTTTTTTTTTTTTTTTTTTTTTTTTTTTTTTTTTTTTTGAATTTAATTCCTAATCATATTGACCATATATTGATCAATTTAGATCATATTGACTTTCAGTCTCGGCCAGATAGAGAATACAAATTTATTATGGTGTACCAAGATCATCTCACAAAATTTGTGATTCAAGTTTCACTAAGGTGAAAAAGAGTAGAAAAAGTACCCTACAACTTAATGAACATATTCTTTTTGCTTGGAGTGCCATTTATATTACAGTCTGACAATGATAGGGAATTTGCCAATAATGTGGTGACCAGTTTTAAAAGTTTCAGCCAGCACTGATGATCATTAATGTCACCATTCACAAAGCCAGAGTAGTGCCAAAAGAGCTAATCAAGATAACTAAAATATGCTTTGCATTTGGATGCAAGATAATAAATCTTACCACTGAAGTGAAGGGCTGCAATTCGTACAATATTTGAAAATTAAAGTTCACCATTGTGGGATCAAAAGAACACCACATGAAGCTCTTTTTGGCTGCAAATCTAAAGTAGGGCTTAAAACGTCTTTTCTACCTGAAGATTTTGTAAAAAAACATAAATACAGAAGAGCTGCTAGAAAAATTAACAGAAAGCCTTCAAATAACGGGAAAATGTGAAATTAATCAGATTATGCAAGAAAAAGAGCCTGTTTCAAAAAACATGCAAAAGATTGTAGTCGATAATGAATTAAACCAACAGATGAAGGCATGTGTACTGAAGAGATTTTAGTTTCTGATATCTGTTGTGTGTGTTTAAAGGAAGCAAATGATGCACTTGCATGCAAAATGTGTCATCAAAAAATTCATACCTTCTGCGGTCATGTTAGTAAAAGAGATGAAATGGATATTTGGGGCATTATTAGTTTCAAAACTGAAAATGCTATTGAAAGTAAAATAAAATCTAAATTCAATCTCAAAACAGAAACCAAAATATGAAAATGAATTTGAAAAAATTCCCACTGCTTCTTTGGTAGCTACTGTACGCATCCCTATTTCAGATGTTGGCAAGGGGCAGGTGTTTTAGGCAATATATTAGTAACTGCAATGAGTGTCACAGAAGATAGTTTCTTTCCACTTCGAACTTTTGAAGGAATTTTAAAACAAGTAAATGCAAGATCACAATTCCCTTTATGGCCTAAGAACTTCCTTAGAATTGAGGATATTCCTGACCACGAAATTTCTTTCTGGTCAGTTGCAACTACACATTCCAGTAGCAGTGGCCAAAGATTTTTCAAATGCATGTGTAGAACAAAGTGCTAAAATATGAAACATCTTTGTGTTAAAAATGTAATGAAATGTAATCCAAGACTGCCATGTTGCAACAAGTAGGTTAATTTCTTTTCTTTATATGAAAATTTTGTTTCCCTTAATAAGAAAGGCATAAATTATCTTTTATACAACTTTCACTTTGCTTTACACATTTCAAATAAATATTTTTAATGGCACTCTCATTATTTTTTTAGAATAACATTTGTAATTTTGTGAAATACACATCACTTACATAATAACCTCACATTTTTTTCATACTTTGCCTAAATAGCATCTGTCATTCTCTATAAAATGCCTAGGTATTACATATAATGCCTAGAGAAAGTATGTAATACTTCTCATATTTCATATCTAACCTAAAAATGTCTGGCATTATATGCAATCCCTAGGCACTCTATAGAATGCTGGCATTTCATACTTTGCTGGTAACATGTACACAATAATTGTCATAGTAAAATAATTTAGCTTTTCAGATTTAATTTCTATTTTATGAATGATAAAAATAATTTACTTTTTAACTTTTTTTTTTTTAAATTCTTATAATCTTAATCTTGAAACAAAGAAACAATCTTGCAAAAAAAAACACTGTATAAAAGCAAAAGCTTTTATTTGGAAGACCTGGAATCACTGATGAGCATGAATAATGCCAGTTATTAAAATTTTGCATGTGATAATAACTGAAAGACAAAGCAAGAAAAATATTATTTAATAATTGAGGTTTTAAAACAAAAATTCCAAAATTATCTAGAAATTTGAAATTGCATACCTGTTAGACATGTCATCATCTTCACCACCCCAACCCCAAAATTCATTAGAAAAACCATTAACTATTTCCATATGCTTTTTGCTCAAGGCACTAACACCACCAAAGATATCTTTGTATGGTAATCTAAATGAAGAAAAATCTAGATAGTTAAGGTTTATTTAAAAATTAATACAAAATTGCTCTGAAATTCATTATTACCTATAATTCATGGTATTTATTGCTACAGACATATGTCGAGGCTGCTCAGGACAATTATATAAATTGCGATCATCTTCAGGAATAAGATCTACATCATGAAATATGAAACAATCATATGCATATTGTTTCAGAGCTTCAACATATCCAATATTCATTAGCATAGCTCTGTTGAATTTCATATTGGCTGCCTGCAAAATTAAGCATGGAGTAAATAGTAATATTTCATAAAATATTAAACCAGATTTAATCCAGATCATAACCTATCACTTTCTACATTTAACTAAAATAGAATAAATGAAAATACTTCAATACATAAAAACATTTATTCCTTTTTCAAAAATTAAATTTAGAAGATTATATAGTTCAAAAGTGAACTAAATCTGTGAAACAAAATCAAAAGTGAACAGTTTCTGACTTTTAATAAATATGATACAGCATACCTCTTCAACAACATATATACCATAATCTAACTGTTGTCTTTGCAAAATTGGGTGCATATTATGAAGGAAAATGCGAAGATGTTCTTCTCTATCTCTGTACGGAATAATTAAGGCAACTTTACTTCTTGATACACAATCATATGGTTTAAAACGTCCACCAGGATTTAAGTTTGTAAACATCTGTTCCAACATATCAAAAGATGGGGATGCAGTCAAAACTTTTAATCGTCCAACTGAAATTGAAGAAAAATAAAGCAACTTTTATATCAAAGTTCAAGTTTCTAAAATTGAAGCTTACAAGAAAAAAGGCACATTACATGTGAAAAACATGGCAACTGTATCCAAAAATATTTACAAAGAGTCCAGAGAGAAACTTTTTTTCTTTCCTTGTAAATAAAACTGAGGAAATTTCTAAATATCATAAAGTATAACCAAATTTAGTAGCATACATGCAGATGAGAGGATGCACTAAAAGTATAAATATTTAAAAGAAACTCATATATTTCTTTCAAATCTTCAAAATATCTTCCTTGCACAGTAAATATTTTAAATACTCCAAGTTGCCTGCATTAGAATTTTAATGCATGCAGAGGTGTCGGTTACATTTATCCAATAAGCATCACACAAATAGTACCTGATTTAAATTATTACTATTATTTAATGTTCTCCAAACATAATATATTCATGAAACAAAAGCTTTTAGTTTATATAAATAATAGGAATACTACATAAATAGTAGGAATAAATATTAAGTACTGACTTTTTAACTTTTACATTCCTTTTAAAAACCCATAAATATGAAAAAATGACAAAATTGAAATTTTCTACTTTCTTAATCAAATAGTTAGTTAAAAGAGGACAAAATTAAATATATGAAATCCTACTGATTTCAGAATAATTTGCACATTGATTTCGCCCATTAAAATTATTTAATTTTATGATTTTTAAGCAAACTATTTACAAATCAATTTGAATACATAAGTATTTTTTTAATTTAAGGATTAATTCAAATATTAATCATTTCATTCAGAATAATTTTTTAATAACTTCTTAAAATTTTATTTAATAAATTAAAATACTTACATTAATACAATAAGCATACAATTTAAGTCAAAATATTAGCACAAAAATTCAAACGAAAACTTACCTTCATATACCAAAGAATTTTAAAGTATTATTTATATTATTTCTTTCTGTTTAATGGGTAGATAAAAGACAGAATAAATCAATAAAATCACTTATATCTAAAATGAATTCAAAAAAGTCCATTCCAAATTTTGGAAATATGTAGAATACTGAATTTTTCAAATTTTACCTAAGATAAAAAGCTCAACTACTTATAATAATAAAAATTCTATATGCTCTACATGAACAAAAAGTCTAAAAGCTTTAAAAATTCCTAAAAAACCAAAAAAAACAATCAAAATAAAAAAAGTTAATAGGATTAGTATAGAAAAGTAATGAGTGTGATTTTTTATATAAGAAACATTTCTGAAAAGCCAACAGATGGTACTTGTGCAAACAACTTTGTTGGAAATATGCAAATGAGACAGGTGATAATAAATATTTATACTCTTGATCTAGAACCTGTTCTCCATTGCATCCATGGTCAATTAACAATACTGAGTACGAAAGATAAACCTTTGTTGGTAAAACTATTTTACAAGAACCAGGAATCAGCAACTGTTGTACTGAATAAATTTCGACCAGAAAAGTGTGAAGGCTGAAAAAAGCCCTTTAACTATAGCAAGCCTCATAAAACTTGTCCAGTGATTTCAAGAAAATGGATTGATGAAAGATCAAGGTCCAAATTATCAAATTTAAGGCAAATATGTTCAGTGTGCATTACAGCGAAAATAATTACCACCGCAAAAACCAGCAGTGCACAGAAGTCAGGCAGATGGTTGGGGTTACCATTATTCTTAATACATATCATTCTTCATAGAGTTCTTAATCAATATCTACAACTTTGTCTTACCATGAACTTTTACCATCAGATACTGTAGAAAGAAGCATCTGCATGATTCTTTCCAAAATTAAACAAGATCCCTATGGGCTTTTCTTATGAATAGATGAAGCTCTTTTTTTTACTCCAAGGTGACATTAATACACATAACTGTTGCATATGGGTAGCATCAAATCCACAAAAATATACTGAAAAACCACAATATTCCCCCAAATTCAACATGGTGTGAGAGAGAGTTTACAGATTCATCATATGAACTCTCTTTACCTCTCTCTCTCTCTTTTAATAGGATCCCTCCTCTCTGAAACACAGCTCAAGCCATCTTGAAAGGTTAGAGGAAGCCTGAACATATTTCTGTGTTACTCCAGTGACAATTACAACATTGGTAAAAATTTTATCAATGTACCATATTTATTCACTTCAGCTTAACCTGATGTTTGAAAGAGATGAATTTGATTAAAATTTTAACCTGTACAAAATATTTTTATTTAAATAGAAGAACCATTATTGTGACATTTGACATCAATAATATAAATACTAAAGGTAAGTTATAAATTTTGTTTTATGTTGTATTTTTAATTTTGTTTTTTGTTTCAAATGTTTTATTTTGTAGTATTATTTTCAATAAAAAAAATTTAGTACTTATGTATTGGAAAAGTTCTTAAAGATATCTATTAAAGAATTATTTTTTAAAACATTTTCCTTCAGCTAAAACCATCATTTTATTTTTCACTCCTATAAACTTAAATTTGCACTATTCTTTAAATTTGACAAATTATAAATCATTTTTATGATAGTGAGCAGTTAGTCTGTATTATGATGGTTGTATTGAAGCACACACAATTTATTAAAAATTTGATACAAAAATGCAGTTATTAAACAACTACTTCTGATTGTTTTGACCGATTGTGATCATAAAACTTTGTATGCAATAATGTACAAATTATTGAAATCAAATTGTTTGTAGTAACAACTTTCTCCAGTTAAAAAAAATTTTTTAAGGAAATTGATAGTTATATATAATATTAACTTAATAACAAATGTATAAAATTTTATGTTATTTCAAATAAATTTTAAAATTCAAACTTGATTTATTATAAAACAATGCTCTCACACTCAGTTGTGTTGGTGATGTTATCCCTATTAATTTTAAAATACTCTCAAAAATTTTATATAGGAAAAGATAAGTTATATACATCCAAATATTTTATTATAATAAATGACAGAATTTTTCTAAAGAGAAAGAATTGAAATTTAATACATTCTATAATAAATATTAGGTTGGGGAATAAGTTCGTAAGGTTTTTATCAAAGACTTTTATTTAAACAAAAAACAATAATTATATCAATAAGTTAATCAATTATATATTCGCAGTTGCTGTTTACAACCTCTTCCCACCTCTCGACCAATTTGTTGATGCCATTCCACCAAAAATCGCATGGTCTGGTGTCAAAGAAGTTGTTAAGCCAGTTTTTAAAGACTTCGTTGTTATCGAAGGTAATGCCCTTTATATGGTTTGACAAGGAGTGTAAAAGATGGTAACTGGTTGGTGCAAGGTCAGGAGAATACGGCGGATGCTGAAGGACCTCCCATTTGAGCTTTTGGAATGCGACTTTGACAACTTGCAGCCCCATGTTGCACAAATCGTCAAAGCCTGGTCTCTAGTTGATCTGTATACTAACTTTTTGAAGCTTGCAGTGAGGGAGTATCTGAGTTCAGCCAGAGTTGCGGTTCTATTTCTTTGTGTGCATAATGAAAAATATCGGCCATGGGCACTTGTGGTAGTGCATGGCTATCCTTGGTTGATCCTCCTGAATGTGGCTAGAAATTGTTGCCAAAGTCTATGAATCACATGCAGACTAACATTCAGCCATTTCGCGATTTTTATCTGACTTTGTCCAACCCCATATCTCCCAATAGCTTGCAATTACAATTGTATGGTCAAATGATGTGCTTGGAGACAATTGTTACAATCTCACTATACCAGATTTCTAATCTCAAACACTCGGCCACAATTGTCGTCTTGCTCAGAGACATCTATTTGGCATAATGTCATACTATTCAGCTTCTTTTACTGATCAACATATTCAAATTTCATTGAGATTGGCTTATTTTTGGGAGAGGTATAATTATTTTTGTGATTCTTCCTTAATTTTTGGCAACTAGTGTATATATGCAATATTTTGGCTTTATGTGGTAAATAAAATAGCAAATCTTTTGAATGTATTAAAAAATCTAAATTGAATGTTATTTTAAAATTTCCTTTAGCATATTTTTAATATAAAAAGAAGTTAATGGAAATTTTAGGTTTTTACAGGAACATAAAATATTGAAGATAAAATTTTAAAATTGGAAATGCAAATTAAGTATTTTTTATTTTGTACACAACAGCAATTTATAAGTCTTAAAGCAGGAAAATTTTAACATTTTCAACACCTCTTGCTTCAAGAACTTTGTAAGTGTTATTAATTTGGAGTTTTTTGTTTTCATAATATATGTATAACATATTTTTATTTTAAAATATTAAACATCAGTAATTTTGTGTCATTAATTTCTACAATCAAGTATCCTAATCTAATAGGTATATAAGTTTTAAAAGCAGTTTTGAATGAAATATTACTTTTTACGAAAAGAACTAACAATTTATAATTAATAAGCATTTACACATAATTGTATCAAAAGCTTATTTAAATTAGCTTTTGAAATTTTACCAACATTAATAGTTATGCTGCTAATGTTGGTAATCATTCAAATTGATACAGAGTATCAATTTGAATGATTTCAAAGTGCACCCAAATCGTGACAATGTGGTTAGTTCTAACCTTTTAATGTGGATCATTGATCAGTAAATGAGTGGAAAACGAAGACAGTAAACACTTGGCAATGTTTAATGCTTCAGCTAGTCAAAAATTGTTCCATGTTTGTTTGAAATTGGTGCACTTTCTACTGTTAAGCTTATGCAAAATGCGAGGGTGCAACTATAAAAAAATTTCCAAAAATCTATATGTAAATATACAAATATGTGTGTATACACTTATATATAGCAATTAGAGAAAGTATAGTATAGTAGTAAATCACTTTTACCTCATCATTTAATTACTAAACAATAAATTATTGAATAATCAGTAAAAAATTGATATTTTTTTACTGTTTTTTCACTATTTTTACACAATACTATTTTTGTTAGGTTTTTTAACATTTAACAACATAAGACATTTTGAAAAATACTTTTCAAGCATGATAAAAATTTCATTTATTGTTTTCAATTAATCTTTTAGAGGTGATATCTTAGTCACTTTCATTTATAATTATTTGCTAAGATGTGAAATTATGTGAGTACTTTAAATTGCATTTAAGTTTTGTCTAAACAATAACAAAAATGTTCCACTATATACATTCCACTTAAAATTATGATTGTTTAAATTACAGAGCAGAATTTTTTCCAAAAAATATTGTTTAAAATGAAATATTACAAATGAATAAATCTCTCATCATAGAACAAAAGTATGTGTAATCATATTAAAAAACATTCAAATGAAAAACTATTTTATTTGTGAAAATAAATTATGTTTTATAAAAGTATCAGAAAAATCATACTTGCCTAATTTTGGTGGGATTAAAGGGCAATCTGTGGCAGGCTGTGAATGACTAGTATTTACAATGATAAAAGAACTGCTTTTATTCACAGTATCAAATAAAGGTACTTTAGAATTGTTTGATGACTTTACAATAGAGGAACTATTTGAAATGCTATGGTTGAGTAACTGTACATTATCAACAACTGGAGATATGCTTCTTTCATTAATTTTTTTAAAATGAGAAATCCATGCTAATCCTGGAGCAACAATTTTATTTAAAGGTTCTTTGTTCACAAGGAGATTCGAAGTATATTCCAAAATTAAAATCATGAATACTAACAATATCAAAGCTTTACATATAAACGTGCGAGAAAAAATCACACGATTGTTCTGAAAAACCATGTTTGTCAAATGTGGTGTAGTTTTGGCAGTTTCCATAAATTAATTATAAGTGTCAACTTTGTTTCTTCTGCTTGGCTGAAATTAGCATATTTTAAGAATAATATAATGTCATAGCTCTGACAGGTACAAAGATCTGAAAGAAAAAAGAAAATAATATAGAACATTACATTTGTACAAGACATAAATGACTATTTCCACAGTTAAAGTACCCTAAGCAAAATTGGGAAACAGAAATGTTCCAAAATTTTTAATGAACTTGGGTCTACTTTAATACACTTGCAAAACTATAAAATTTGAATTTAATATAATCTAAATCATACCACCTGGAGTAGGTGCCAAATATGTAGATCATTGTACCCAAAGAGATTGTTTCACACAATGTGTTTTTAAATCACTTGAGTTATCAGTGATTCTGTGAAAAATTCAAATGGACATGGAATTTGACAAGAGTTTTGCAAACTCTTGTGAATCTTATGAAATATTTTTCATTTTTTAAATTTTCTTTATTTTGAAACAGTTCATGATTTTAAAAGTAATATTTAATTTTGAAGTTCATTTTTCAAAAACCAATGTTGTTCAAATAATTGACTATGCACTTCTGCTAGGTTACTGATTCCTATCAAATTTTTAGGATGTGAGCCACCCTTTTAGTTGGATCTTAACCACAACTTTCATTTCGAAGGAATTAATCAAAGGCAATATATTATAATCTTTTTAAAAAAAAACCCTTTTTGAACTAGTAAACACAATTTTCAAAAGCAAAAAAATCTCTTAAATAGTAATCGTCGATAAAAGATAGAAAGAGTTATTGAAACTTGGTAGAAGCTTCTAAGGAGATGAGTTGGACTTTTAACTGAACACTGTATTATTAAAAGTATCACATTACAATAGGAACATTAAATATCCTACCTACAGGGGCTGTTAAACTATAAGATAAAATCTCATTACACCTAAGTCTGTTTTTACACGGTCTTTTTGTACACGGTTTTGATATAACACGGTTTGAAAATTGAATATTTTTAATTTTTTTACACGATTTTATTCCATTTAGCACGATTTGAAATTTTATGTACTTAAATTTTTTTTGTCAAATTTAATTTTTGCGAAGTATGTTCATATCACAAAAAAGTATTTATGAAAGAAAAAAGTCTGAAACCATCGATAGTATCGATAGTTTGCGAACACTAGCTTAAAGATTTAAGTGAATTCCCCTTTAGTGCGTACAAACAAGTAGGGGAATTCCCTTTATGTGCATACAATAAAATTTACTGGTCAGAGCAATTGAAACGTGTTAATATTTTGTGAACTGTCAATGCAATAAGACGTGTTTGGTAAAGAAATTTTTTGCAGGCAAATTTGATTTTCCATTAAATTTAATTTTAACGCATTAAGATAAAAGGTAAGCCAAAAAATATTTTGTATTTATTCAGTTATTTATGTTTTTTAATTTTGTTAAATATTTTATGTATCCCTAAAAGGAAATGTCAGATATAAAAATAAAACGGAAGGCAATTTCTTTGGAAACCAAGATTAAAATTTTAGATCGCCTTCGAAATGGAGAAGGCTCAACTGCTCTTGGTACATTTAATTTATATTACTTTTATAATAGAGTGCATATCTTTTTTATCATTAATTACTATGCTTGTGAAAATAAGCATTATATATTTGATTTAATAAAATAAACATGAATTCTTGTTCTTAAAAATTCTTGTTTTTCACTAATTTTAATAGGTTTTAGAGATTAGGAACAAATTACCCATTTTTGTATAAGATCAATGTCTTTTTTTACACGTTTTTTTTTTACACGGCTTCTTCTGGAACCAATCTACCGTGTAAAAAAAGACTTAGGTGTACATATCATTTGCAAGTGGGAAGCTTTTTGTGCAGATTTGACCACCTGAGTCAACATATAATTGAGCCTTGAATGACATAGAATAATGAATTTGCCTCTCAGCCCACTCATTCTCTAAATAAGGGTTTGTCTTATATTACAGCAAATTTCAAATGATCTTTGATTATAGTACTAGACTTTCTTGTAGCAACCTAATTTCAAGTCTAAATATCCAGGGTGTGTGCCCCTGCTAATTTAATTTAAAGTTATAGCATTTTCAGGATGGTTGTAACAGTGTTATTAAAAATATAATAAACTGTACTTGAACTTTTTTTAAGTTTTAATTATGACAAAGATCTGTCTGAATCCAACTCAAAGCAAAATGCGATAAATTTGAGATGAAAGCATGAGATCAATCAAAAGCGATAATTTCGAGAAGATTCTCGTAAAACTTATCAAAATTTAGCTTCTAATAACTTTTAAAATGATGTTAGACATATTTAAAAATATATATATTTGCTTCATTAATACTTTAAAAAATGGATTATTTACAAACTACATGTTTTATACATTTTTCTTTTATACCTCGTGTGCTTTGTTTTTCACTTCACTTTAACACGTTTGTCGCCATTTTATTTTGTTTTCTCTATAGCTTTTAATTTAAAATCTGCTGTGTAACTTAAAAGTTTTTCTTTTCACAAGACGATATACGAATTTGAATATTTTCAAAACGAAACAGTTCACGTCAAGACAAATTGCGAAATGACGTTAGTGAAATACAACTTTAATATCTTTATGAGGAACCGAATTTGTTCTTGAACGTAATTGGACAAATCTGATTATAGCTTAAATAAATTCAAGTGTTTCGTGATACCACCTGTCATTTATTTTATAAACATAAACAGTATTTCTTTCAAAACTTTTTTGTAATTTTTTTGATAGAGAATGTTTTTTTTTATCAGATTATACCTGGCAGCATATAATACACACAACGAAATTCAGAACTTTTTTTTAACAAATAATCCGCGGATTTACATGCTATAAAGTTTCCGCATTTCACATCACAGTCACTATAAATAGCTATCACATAGGTGAGATAGAATAAATTGTAATTTGTTTTACTATAATTGTAAAATTAGCTGAAAAGTATTTCCAAACTTGATATGAATGATGACATGAAATTTCACACAGGTAAGAATCATTAAGCTTATCTATATTGTTAGCTCTGTGTAATATGAGGATAAAATACATGAACTCATAAATAATAGTCTAGTGAAAGAGTACAAAACTTAAATTCTTATTTTCTGAATTCAAATCAACCAAATCCTTAATTATAATCATACCTGCATACACAGTGGTGCTGGCATGCTCCAAACTGTTCCCAAGATTTAGAATAATATACTTATTAAATGATAACTTAAAATTTTATAAAACTGTGGTAGTTGCACTATTACAGGGACATTCTACAAGAATTACTACCTAAAACATTAAAAATAACATCTGAATATTAATGAATAAATCCTTCAATAATGGTTTGGGAAGATTCAAAGTAAAAATATGAGTCTGAGAAATTAACTGATCAAGTTAGAGCATTTAATGTGTAAAAAAAAAGTTGGATTGCAGCTTGTAGTTTTAACATGTGTTCTACAAAATTAAAGAAAAACTTTTAAAAAAATGCAATGAGATAAAATCTCAGTTAATTATTGATCACATAATTATTTACTGACTTCACTAGGTATGGTTAAACTGGGTGATTTAGATGTGCTTTAAAATGGGTTATTATGATTAGACACCTAATTTTTTTTCAATTTCTAATTTTATTGGCATTTAGAATCACATAGATTTCTAAAATTGCCAATAAAATGGGGCATTTAGATATCTCTGCTTTGTTCCTTTTCAGTCGGTTGGTTGGGTTTTATGGCATAAGGTCCAAAAAGACAAGCTGCACTTTGTTCCATTCCAGGGACAAAAGAGAATATCAACTATTGTAAATCATTACTTGGAAAAATGCATCCTTAGAAGAACACTAAATGATCTGTATAATGGGTAGTAGAACAGTGTCTCTGGGATACCATCCCACTAAAATCTTAGGAAGCATAGTCAAAACTTTATATATGATCTACAGCTAGAATATTGAATCACGGTTACCTGTCAAGTGGACAAATCATCATTTTAGAACATTACTGAGATAAATTACACATGTACCCAGAAATTGATGACGAAACAATCAGTTGGATAAATAAATAGGACATTCTCCTCTCAGTTTGTAAATCAATAGACAAAGGGTAACAAAGTTGGGCTCTTCAGTTTAAAGTGACTTGCAAACCACTAAAAACATTCACACCCAAGCTGGGAATCAAACCAACAAACTGTTCCAAGATCTCTTAAAAGATCAAGATTAAAATTCTATAAAGTTGTCTTTTTTCATTATTTTCCATTAATTTGAAATTGGTAATTGATTTGGAATTTTATACCTAATATGACTAGCTGTATTTTTATTAATATAAAATATTTAAATTTATAACAAAATAGTTATGTTTAAAGGAAAAAAAATATAATTAAATAAATTATTTTTACAATACAACTGTTGTTACTTATGACACTTAGCAAAGCCAACTCCGCCTATCTAGAACTGGGCAAACGAAGTCAGAAAGAAACTTCTTTATTTTTAAACTTTTGGTTGAATTTGCAGCTACACTAAAAGCAAGTGATGAAAAAAGCATAACAACATAAATGAAATGTTACAACTTTTCTCTATGCATGTGCAAAAATTAATGCTACCACTAATCTCTACATTAGAACTCATCACTTATTAAAATTATGAACTTTTTATTAATATAAATATATCATTATAAAACCCATGATGTACCAAAACAAGTAAAAATTATGAAGTTGTTAGTCAAAAAATAAATACTATGACTAAAATGCATAAATAAAATCTCCCACACAACCATTGATATCTGTTAGATATCCAAAACACGTCTAATTCAGATCCAGATATCTCTTAGATTTAAAACACATCCACTGGATGTCTACAATTTGGATATCTATGATCTAGATATCCATAAGATATCGCAGAGATAACCTTGTTTAGATATTACCATGGAGATATACCAGGGATATCTCATAGATATCCACAATTTTTGCAATGTGGATATCTTAAAATCGCTTCACATGGATATCCATTAGATATTTAAAGTTAGATATTTCTGGATATGCTTTATAGATGTTGTTTAGATATCCAAGCTTGGATATCTCCTAGACATCTTAAGAAAGATATAATGTAAACACAAGCGAAAACAATGAATTTTTTTACAAAATTTCCATTGTATTCATATGTGAAATATTTTTAATAGGGTTATTTTTGTAACATAAAAAAACATTTAAGACGTTATGCAGCTTAACTCATGAAGCGAAGTGAAGTTAAAATTGGCAATTGATTTAAATTGTAAATTCACAAATACGCAGTTTTTATCTCTTGTAATTTGACTTGCGTATTTCAATTATTTTGAAGTGAGATTTCTTATTTCAGAAGTTATTTTTTTCATTTCAAGTAAGTTTACTATTGAAAATTATTCTAAATGAATCATAAACATTTTGTAATTTTTTTTTTATTTAATTTTGAAATTATGTCTATTCAATGTAAATGTCTTGCACTTAAACATGGAAATGGGTTTAAAGTTTTCCCATTAAGTTATGAGTATTAAATTATTTATGTTCATTTCTTAATTGTATGTAATTTAAAGCATTTTACAGCAAATTTAAATTATTGTTTATAATAGATTATTAATCGAAGCTATTTTAAATTATTTTATAGTTATTTTAATGTAAATAAACTAAATATGTATATTGTTAGTAAAATAGAAATTATGCCCAGCAATTTTGCCATTGTTAATTTCTCTGAAACCAATGAAATTGAAGCTGTCATTGACATGGATGAGAGAAAATAGATGTCTTTGGCCTCCACTTAAAGGTAGCAGTGCACAAAAATTGGTCAAGAAGTTGCATAAGCCATGTGATGAATGGATTTGCCATGAAGCTAGAATCCTTGGTAAATATGGTAAGTAAATATTCTTTTCTCAAAAAACAATTTTTAATTCTTTAAACTGCTTTGGTTTTATCTTGTATTTTTTAATATTTCACTATATCTACATTTTAGGTAATGGTTACTACTATAATCCTTCTTTAGAGCAATTATTTTAATGTTATCCAAATTAAAAAAGCAATTTCCTTTTTAACTAAGTTAATAATTTAATAAATATTACTTAAGACAGGTTTAAATGATTTAATTATAAGCATTAATATATTTTACCAAGTATAATTTATCTAATATAATTAGCCATTTTATTTTTACTCCTTTATATAGATGAGAATTTATTTTTAAGTACAAATGTTAAGTTATTAGTCATTTATATAAGTTTTACAAATTCATTATTGGTAAAAGTATTTTTAACTATAATCATTGTTGTAAGTACGACTTATATCATTTTTTTCAATTATTTTAATTTCAAATTTTTAAGAGACTTTTGAGTTGACTCATCACCACTTGAAAAAGCTGAAGATTGGTCTGATCTTACATCAGACCAGGACTTCGGGAAAGGGAACAGAAAATTTTTTCCTTCCCATCTATTAGAGTCTGACGATGACACAATGGGGTTAACGTTTACAGAAACAACAGGCATTGTTGTCCCTCGTATAAGTCCAGCTTCAAGTTCTTCATCCAGGCAAGAAGGTATTGACAATGTACACTCCTCTATGCCTATAGCAAATCTATCTGAAACTGCTAGTAGTAAATCTTTTGAAACTCTGGATATTGCATAAGGTCAGTATTGCTAAAATTAATTTTTTTATTTGAAACCTGTTCATTTTGAATATAAATTCTTGGTTAATAATAAATGAAACAATATTTGCTTATATCTGACATGTTCTACATTGCCATCATTAAAATATGATTAATTTTATGTATTTTTTATATTTTACATATTTACTTTTATATATTTCATTACTTCTATGGTTTCGTAAATGACTGCTTATGTATTGCAAAATTAAAAAATAAAAAAGTGCAGGAGTAAAATTTAAAATAAATTGTAGTTGCATTAAAATAAGATAAAATGTGTACATTTCTTTCTCGGTGTATTTAATAACACTCAATTTAAAGTATTGGTGAACATAAAATATAAATATATTCAATGAAAAATATTAGTTTTCTTGAAACATCATTTTGATGTATTAAAATTTACTTCAGCTTTGCATCTTTTAACAAAAGAAATATTTACTATTAAAGCAAACCAAAAACTCATTCTCAAGAAGAAATTTTAAATAAATTGTGTGGTATGTACAGGGCCGTGCCTGGGTATATGGCCGTCTGCGTGCCAGTCTGTATGGCCGCCCCCAGGATAACATTAAAAAAAGCTACTTTAATTTTTAATGTTTATTATTATACACAGGGCATCAAACCGGGAAAAAAATCAGTTTTTGGTTAACCGAAATCGAGAACGAAAAAAAATATTGGTTTTGTTCCCAAAACCGGTTTTTGAAAAGAAAAACCGGCTAAAAACCGGTTTTATGAGATTTATATGTTTGGATGAAATTTAAGAAAAAAAAATGCACAAAATAAACATTTTTTTATTTAAAATTTAAACAAAAATAATAACATGAAAAAAATTATGGTATTGGTTTTATAATCACAGACAAAATTATCAAACATAAAGAACAAGGAATAACCCTTAAATCTATACTAACATATTAGGATAACAAAGCTCAGTGGCCAATGGCAGATCTGGGCTGACTTGCAACTTGGGAGGTATACAAAATAGAATTAATTTACTTACTT
The DNA here is from genome assembly GCA_026290005.1 of Latrodectus geometricus. Classification (NCBI taxonomy): domain Eukaryota; kingdom Metazoa; phylum Arthropoda; class Arachnida; order Araneae; family Theridiidae; genus Latrodectus; species Latrodectus geometricus. The sequence continues at coordinate 6,763 of JAPDSC010087633.1, read as the reverse complement.
TAATAATAACATGAAAAAAAGTAATTATGGTATTGGTATTATAATCACAGACAAAATTATCAAACATAAAGAACATAGGAATACGATAATTTAAAATCCTAGGTGTCGCTCAGTGACAATTGAAAATTATTTGATTTTAAAAAATCAAATCTTACGTATTATTTATTGATATTGAAAATAGTAAAGGTTTTTGGTTAATTAACCGGTTTCATAAAATTATTTCGGTTAGGTTACCGGTTAATTAGGGAAATCTTTCAATTATCGCGATTGAAAGTGAAATTGCTGAATCTTCACGAAGCAATTATTAAATAAAGTACATATTAAAAGTTAATCCTACGGGATTTTTTACTGACAAAATCGTCAATTGCTTTGTGAATATTTAAAGATTCAGCAATTTCACTTTCAATCGCGATAATTGAAAGATTGCTCATACGTTCTTGCGTCATGGAAGTACGTAGGTAATTTTTTATGATTTTCAATTTAGAAAAACTACGTTCTCCAGACGCAATTGATACAGGCATGGTCAATAATAGTTTTAAGCTTGTAGATACATTTGGAAATGAATTTTGTAAATTGTGTTTGTACAAATACTTTAGGAGTTCTTCGGGTTGTTTCCTATCTTTTATAATTATTTTCAATGAAATTAACTCTTCGTATAATTCTGCTCCGTTTATGTCGCACGATTCGCCATCCTTGAATTTATTATGAAAGTCGAAGCAACTTTTTTTTATGTCGTCCTCTCCTATTTCAACAAATTTATATAAAAATCCGAAAGACTGTTCGAAATTGGATAATGTTTCAAATCGGGTAGTAACAGATGAAATGGCTGTATCCAATATTACATAGAAAAAATTAATTTTGAAATTTTCTTTAGCAGTTAACTGAATATCCTCATCTCCTTCATAGTCAAATTGTTTTCGCTTATGGCGTCGACGTAGATTAATTTCAACAGGAAATTCCGGTTGTATTTCAAGTGATTCACATAATTCATCAGCAATTTTCAAATACTTTTCGAAATTTTCATCATTTCTAATACTTTGGAAAAAAATTAAAATATTATTAATAGATTCAGCACATGAAGTAAGATTCCAAAAAACGGTCTGCATCATTTTACTAATAATATTTACTTTTTCTAAGATTTCGTACCATATTACTGTGGAACAAATAAATTTGTACGATTTAATTTTCATTGCCAAACATTTAGCTTCATGTTGACCTATTGGTGTTGAACATTCTTCCGCTAGTTCTATTAGGCTGTCATAAATTTCACCTAATTCATGACGCAGTGGTCTAATCGCCTTAATCCTTGATTCCCACCGGGTTACGCTAACTTGTTTTACTGTTAACGATTTTACATGTTTTTTTAAAATTTGCCATCGAAAAGGTGATCCGGAAAAGTAATTGTATATTGCTGACACATTACTAAAAAAATCCACAGTTGAAAAAGAAACTTTCGCTGCATCATTGACGACCAAATTTAATGTATGCGCGTTGCATGGCATAAACAAAGCTCGTGGATAATTGTCCAAAATTCGTTTCTGCAATCCAATATGTTTTCCAGCCATATTTGATCCATTATCATACCCCTGGCCTCTCATATCGTTAACATTTAATTTAAGAGAGCTTAATTTTTCAATTAAAAAGTCGTAAAAAGCTTCTCCAGTACTTTTTTGAGCTGGAGAAAAACCAACGAAATTTTCTCTCACTTCTACTTCGTCATTTTGAATATGCACATATCTCAAAATTATTGTAATTTGCTCGACATGTCCCATGTCCGGCGTACAATCCAAAATTACTGAAAAATATTTGGCGTCTTTTATTGCTGACAAAATATATTTTTGAATTTGCGCTGCAAGGATACTAATTATTTCATTTTGGAAGCGATTTCCCGCATAATGTGGCATATGGTTCTTTAAAGCAACTGATTGTTGAATGCGATTTATGTGATCTGCCAGAACATCATCAAATTTTCCTATCATTTCAATTGCTTTTAGAAAATTTCCATTATTGTTTTCATACAATCTGCTCGAGCTACCTCTAAACGCTAAACCCTGTACTGCCAGAAATTGTACCACAGATATCATGCGTACGACAATTTGATACCATCGTTTTTTCTCTGCGTCATAATACCATTGCAAATTTTTATCAATTGTAGCTTTGTTTTTTAAATTTAATTCCAAATTTTTCCAATTGGTGCAATTTCCGATATGCAGCGATGTTTTTTCATGACGAGATAAATTATCAGATGTGTGTTGCCATTCATTGAAGCCTTCATTAACTAATTTTATTTCTTGTTTGCCAAATAATTTACAACAGAAGCAAAATATGGAATCCGTTTTTGGAGAATAGATTAACCACTCACGATTAAATTTTTCACCATTTGGCATTTTTCTATAGAAATAAGTTGATGAAAATGATCTTCCCAATTCATTAATTGGATATGTAGATTGTTTATTTTGTATGGGTCCTTTTTCGATTAATATATCCAATATTTTAGTGGTAATTGTTAAAGGCCAGCAAGCTGGATCATTTAAATCCATACACATAGCAAAATATGCTTTATCAATTTCAGCGGTATCGGTATTGTATAGATCGATATCCTTATTATCTTCTGTTTCCATTTCGTCGGTACTACTAGTATTGTCATTAGCCTTTTCATTTTCGACAGATAATTCATTTTCATTTTTATCGCAAAACAAATCATCAATTGGATTTAATTGGCTACTACAACTACTTTCCGGTTCTGGCGATTTTACTAAAAACTTTGTTAATGAGCCAAACATTTTTTTAGCTTCATTTTGCTTTTCCTCTCGCTTTCTTTTATATTGCGCTCCAGACAATCTTTTCGTTTTCCTTTCAGACATTCGTAGGCCTTTAAAAATGTTAAAAAATAAAAAAATAAAAAAAAATTAAATAATAATTAAAATAAATAATAAAATAGCGCAATTTAATATTAAATTACTTAAAATCTATAATTAATGTATATTTTAATGCGCATAGGATGACATGATAAGAAAATCATTTATATGCTTTTTAAGTAAAACATATTTTTAAACATAAATATGTCAAGATTTATTTTGAAAATGAAAACGGAGAGGAAAATTCAACCACATATAACTGTTTTCTAGTTCAATGTCAGGTAAATTTCTTCCATTTAATAACAATAACATTGTAATTATAAAAATATTATTCAGTTTTAAATTTTAAACTATTGATTTTTAAATTTTAGATTTTGCTTTAAAATAATTGAATGAAATTTTTGTAATTTTGATAATATTTTCGTAATTTAGATAATCTCTTCTTCCACCAATTTCGTTTTGGTTTAGTCTTTCGTTACAGAATATTGCAAGTTAAAAAAATGACGACTAAATTACTAAGATTAATTTAATTTTAATAATTACATTACCGTAAATAAAGAACAATAAACATCATAAAAAATATTAATAATAAACATACCTTAGATTACCGTAAATAACGAACAATAAACATCATAAAAAATATTAATAATAAACATACCTCTCTTCTTCCACCAATTAATTTAATTTTAATAATTAGATTACCGTAAATAACGAACAATAAACATCATAAAAAAATATTAATAATAAACATACCTCTCTTCTTCCACCAATTGCTTAGTGTTAGATTTATTCAAATACTTAATTCATATATTGAAAAATTTATAGTTTAAATTTTCATTTCAACACATTGCCATTTTAATTATATAATGCACTTTCTTAAATGAAAACTATTTAAAGCAAGCTAAAAGAATATACTACTTATATAAATCATGATCTAAATTTAAATAAGCCATTAAAATAAGTTCTAGTAATATGCATTCATTTAAGTATCTAAGTATATTATATTTCACTTTAAAATAATATGAATCAGAATTATCAAAACAATAAAATATACATATTATTTACCATTGCAAGTACTTTCGAAATATAAAATGAATCAAAATTTCACCTCTTAAGAGACTTCACACTTTCGGTTTTGAATCAAAATTAAAAACCTGCATTTAGTTACTTCACATAAATATTTAAACCATTCCAAACATTCTTGCACTTACCTCAGACATTCCCCATCCAGAAGCCATCACAAAAATATCACAAAGCGAACAAGGGAGCAAAATAAAAATAAAAATAAAAAAAAAATAAAAATAAAAAATTGCCGGCACAACGCACAACCAACGTGGTGAACAAAGAATTAAAAATGGCGCTTACATTCTTCGATTTGTTCGATTAGGGTTGTCAGAATCCATATTTGGCGATTTATCGTCTACTTCGAAAAATCGCGCCAAGAGCGACCGTACAGTAAATCTGAGCCTAATCAGTTTTTATACATTTCTTATTTCTGAGAAACTCTTTTTAGATAGATTAGATTAGAGAAACTGTTTTTACTTCGTATCTTAATGAAAACAAACCGATTGTATTTTTGCCCAGTAAACAACTTGTAACGATTTGGCCGCCTCTTAATTTCGGCCGCCTGCGTGCGGTGCACGCAATGAACGCCCGTTAGGCACGGCCCTGGGTATGTATTAACTATGAGCATAATATTCTGTATAAATTCCAAATGCATATATTTCTTTGTTTTAAAAATTATTTTATTTTAGCAAACACTGTCTACTATCAAAATCTTTATGATTTTAGATCTGTTGAGCTGCCTGTTAACTTTCCTATTAACTCAAGCGAAGATTTGCAGAAGATAGAAATTTCTTTGCAAGATGAAACTATAAAAGATTGTTTGGTAATATTTTTCCCCTTTCTAAGTAAATGCTTATTATGTTCAAAAATCAAATTTATGATGTTTTTAAAATTTTTAGAATGTCTGACTGTGGTGGCCACACAGTTGATTCAACTGTAAAACGTATTATGAAGAAATTGATGACTGATTTTATAGCTCAACATTATAGCTGGCTTGGTGCAAAAGGAAAGGAAGTTTTCTCTCATCTCAGATTATGTGAAATTGTATTTTGTATGTCAATAGCTTCTCGGTATCATTTTCCTGATGTTTGAATCGACTTAGATTAAATGGATGCTTCTTATTTTGACTATAAATCATTACTAACGCTTTCAAGACATGCAATGCTAATATGAACTGTGTATTGAACGTAATTTTTTTATATTCATCTATCATCTGAGTAGGTGGAGAATCATGGTATCAAAAAGAGAGATCAATTCACTTATTTGATAAATGTACTTTGTTTAGAATTTATCATTGTTACTATTAATTTTTTACCATATCAGATCTTTTAAAATTTAAATTGTACTTTACTTTAACTTTGCTATACTTTTAATTACTTTGATAGTTATTTATAAAAACCTTTGAGCAAAATTATCATTGGAAAAAGTAATTATCCAATGAATATGTTTAATTAATTCATGCAATTCATTTTATGGAGTTTTCTGTAATAGTAATTCTGATATATAACCCAGGAAAAAGTTTTCTGAATGCTCCAAGATTATCCATATCAATCTTATTTGTTAATTTTATTTGCTCTAGTATTCATCTCTTATTAGTTATTCATCTCATATTTTAATTATTTCCTTAATTTGGCTTAGTGATGCAAAACTCGGCTACATACCATGAATGCACCTGAATTCTAAAAATCTAGTCCATATTTTTAATTATTTTTGAATTAATAAATATTTTTTCTCTTTCACAGCTGCTGCCAAAAAAAATTCTTGTGTGAGTGGAACCATCACTGATGCAGATATAGATATGGCAATTAAAAACTGGCTGAGACATGCCAAAGCAAGATGCAGCAAACATATTTTTATTGATCAGAATTCTCAATCCCTTATTTAATTTTAGTAAAAATAAACATTGCTATTTCACTATACTCTTGTTCATTGATTCTAATATAACATTAATATGGTTTTGTTTTTATGTAAACTGCTAAGTATTTGGTCGAAAATTAATGAAACATAATTTTTAAGTATTCAAAATTTGTACAGGTGAATTGCTCTATTAAAAGTATTTGATATGCTTATTCTTCATATAGAGCTGGCACAGCTTGTCCTTTTTTGAGACCTTGCGTCTGAAAACCCTACCAAGCAATCTTCATTATGGAGCTTAAATCCTTATTAATTTATCCTCTTTAGACTACAATTGTACGTACTAACTAGCTTTATCTGGCAGAATAAAAATTACATCATTTAATAGGTAGAAATAAATAAAAATGAAAGGGGAAAGAAGCCAACAGATTGTAGCATTCCTACATGATTTGCATTAAGATTTTTTTTTTTTTTATTAAAGTGAAGACAAAAATTTGTCAAATAATATTTATATGGAAAAATAGATAAGCATAAAGTTTTCTTATAATAAATAATAAAGCATTTTTGTATGAACTTATTCTGATAATATAATATTTTTTAATCTAAAAATTGCAATAAGGAAGTCAATGCTTTTAAAACTAGATTCACGAGTCAAGAGTCTTAAAGGAAAATTTAAGTGTCTGAATTTGAAATACTTAAATGTTTAGTAGCAGCTTTCATAAAATTTTGGTACAAAAGGCAAAACAAACCACACATTTTGAAAATCAGGTTTTCTACACTTTTAAAATAAGTAATACACAAAAATATCAAATCATATTAAACCTAGCTGTAATTTTTTTAATTTGAAAGTTTAATTTTATTTATGATTACTTAGATTTGTATATTGATATCATACAGGTCAATTGTCATTAAAGCATTCAAAAATAAATAAATATGTACATTATTTCAATTGGATAGATCACATTTGTCTTTTCCTAAAATATTTT
>JAPDSC010087628.1:0-19037 GCA_026290005.1 Latrodectus geometricus | reverse complement strand
AAATGTAAGTAACTTGTTTATTTGTAAGAAAATTATACCATTTTCGATTTAATTTAGTGAAAAAAATTACTGATGTTGAAATCATATTTTTTAACAATTAAGTTTATACCATATCATTAATTTTCATTGTTTCTTATAATTGAATTTTGATGAAAAAACAACCAGTGTCTTCTTCAAAATTAATAAAATTTAATTTGCTAATGTAGATTTAAATTTGACTTGTTTACCTAACCATTTTCCTTACATGCTTACATTTCATATCAGATTTGCATATAATTTATCACAACAAAATTCATTAAAATAAAAATAATGAAATGAATGTAGCTTATGATTACTTTGAACTTAAATATCATTGTTTAGGCTTCTAATACTATATGCGTTTTCTTAAATTTAAGATAATTTTATAATTAAATTAAATTATTTAAATTTAGAATAATAAAGAAATTTTTTACGAAATGAAAATTTCATTTTATAAAAAAATCATAAAAAAAATTAACGTCTTTAAATTTATAAAAAATTGTATCTATAAATTACATAAAAAAGATTAAATTACACATTTCTATATTTTTGTTTTTATTTTAAGCGCAAACATGAAAAATAGTTTTTAAATTGACTCTAGCAATGTATTTGTATTCTGTACGACAATCAAACTAGGAGAGTGTTGAAAGTACAATTGTTTTCATTTTGCCTCTGTACATCAAACAAGTTGAATCACGCTAGAAAAAAATACTTAACTGATACCAAATGTAATTTTTAAACAGTAATTCACTTTTGGTGTATAGTGAAATAGATTATACATGTACTACCATTATGTCATGTACATATTTGTAGTCGCGAAAAAAAAAACTAAGAACTTGAAGAAATCGAAATAAGAATTGCCAAGTCCTTCAAGAAATACTTGGTCGTAGAGGCGGCTCCTTTCAAAGGCAGTGACCTAATAAATTGAAGCCAGTTCGCGTAAAATCTAAGCCAAATACGATTTCCTATAAGATTTTTTTTCAATTCTATTTTTACGTACTTTTCTAGCTTATGTAAACATGAAACTGGAATATAACGTCAGGTTGAAAAACACTCTATGTCAATAACAGACACTGATTATTTATGAAAAATGAGTACGGGGCAAATTTCTTTAAACAAAAATATCATTACAAATTTTAAATTTAAGTAATTGTGAGAATTATTTAACGTTTATAATTGAAAAATTTAAAATTTACTAACTTAATCTCATTTGTAAGATAGTTTTTAATTATGTGATCTGCCATTTCTGCAGTCGGAGTTAATGAATTTGAGTACAATAATAAATCGGCGTGAATACAAAATGCAGTGAAGTTTTGAAAGTTAAAGTCTAAATGTGAAATAGAATACAAACGCGTTGTTCCCAAACAAAGACTCAAACACAATATTGCCACTTACAAAAACGGTAACAGAAAAAAATAGAAGAAATTGCATATACCAGGGGTGGCCAAGACGTCTACCGCGGTCGACTGGTCCACCACGAAGACGTTTTAGGTAGTCCACGCGACCATCCCAATAATGACCTCGCATATTAACAATTTAATTTATGACATAGAATCAATGAATTATTTAAAATAAAAATTGACTACAGTCTACGCTTTAAAACCCAAAACAAACTGTGCAAAGATTTACGATTTAAAGATTTATGATTTTAATCATAAATCTTACGATACGATTTACGATTTAAAACCTAAAACGGACATAATGAGCACGATTAAAACATTCAAAAAAACTACAGAAAGATATGCATCTCAATTAAAAAAAACATGAATTGAGAAAATTCAAAAACATGAAGGAAGAATGCATCCATAATCCAAACCAAGACTTCGAAGATTTCGCTTAATGCTTACTTGTTTTGTTTGAAAAATTTGAAAGAAGATTCGCTGACTTAATTAGGTTGAAAGAAATACTCAATTTTATGATATTTCCATTTAATGAAAATGTCAACTTTGATGGAGTATCTGAAAAAAATAGGACATCTTATAGATATCACACCAGTCACAGTCGAGGAAGAAATAATTAAATTAATATGCGATATATTTCTTAAATCCAGAGCATATTTAGGGATACATATTTTTGGAAATTAATTTCTGAGAAAACCTTTACAAATATTTACACATTGATTTTGTATTTGAAATCATACTTGAGATCTAGGTATTTTTGCGAATCTGCTTTTTCAACCATGAACAAAAACAAACATTGGTCGCATTTAACAGATGAACATTTAGTTTCGTGTTTATGCATTGCAATAAGCTCGTACCAGCCACAATATGATAAACTTGTCGCAGATATACAGTGCCAAATTTCAACTAAACGAAGTGAATAGGATGGTCAGTTTTTGATATATAAATACTTTGATTATTTTCGTCTGTAAATTTTTATATGGTAAATATTAATATTAAGTTTTTTTTAGAAAAATGACATACTTTACCATATTTTCTTGTGACCGAAAATAAATATGTACGTTAATTTAGCTCTGCCATTGGTAGACCACCTTCTATTTTTTAAATGTGGAGTAGACCCCGGATCCCAAAAGTTTGGCATATACTTACAAGTGGCGCCATCTAGGTAAAATAAAATATACAAATAACTGGTATTAATTGGAATACACAATTTGTATTCAATAACGATGCATTTTTTTCATTTATCGTATTTACGTAAGATCTACCATATATTTAGTATTTTTCGTAGCATTTTTCGAAAACTGAGTTATTAGCAAACTGTTTTCAGTATTTTGGTTTGTTTGGTCAGTCATTCCAAACTACTGTTTTTTTTGGCAATCGGTTTAATTAATTTATCGAATCTATCAAAGCAATATTTCAAATTCTACAACTATAAGGTAGAAATTGGACAATGCGGTAGACTTTCATATACTATAAAGTTAAACTATAAGGTAGAATCTCACATACAGAATTGGCATTTGCGTTGTACTTCACACACTTAACATTGTATCGAAAGCAGCTTCCTAAGCACTTGAAAAGTCACCACAAAAACAGGTTGGAAATGATTTCGAGGTTACAGTAAAACTAAGTTATTTAAGTTCTGTGATTATCCTTTTTTAGCAAATTATTGTTCAGGTCATTGGAATTAAGTAATAGAACAATTCTCTCCGAAATTTCTTCATTTGTAATATGGGAATTCAAGCTTATACGAGGGTCACTCTGAAATTTTTGAGATACAACTAGGTTTTTGAAGTTATACTTACAAAATTTTAGGTGTGTTCAAAGTAGTCTCCTCCAGCATCAATGCACTTTTGTAGACGAATTTTTCACAGATTAAGTGCCTCAAGCCATTCATTGCTTGGAATAGATGAAAAATGCATTTATAGCCACATCAATCTCTTCTTCTGAATGAAAACGACGTCCACGTAAGTTCTTTTTTAGATTAAAGAGTTACCAAAAGTCTCACGTAGCTAGATCAGGTGAATACGACGGATGTTCGATCACTTTAATTTGTTTTTGTTTAAGAAACTCAACTGTTAATCCGGCTGTATGTGAAGATGTTTTGTCATGGTGAAGCATTAGTCCCCTAACATTCAGTTCTTGTAGAATTTCTGGAAAACATTGAGTGGTATACCAGTTTGTTGTTACTGTCTTGTCCTTCCAACTTGATGGCTTTGACCAATCCCGTACTTCTGGAGAAAACGGCATACATCACTTTTTCAGTGCGCGTTGTTTTTTCACCATTTTCGGCGTGGGATCATCTTCAAAGATCCATACTTTGCTTTCTTGACGTGTTGGAACGTCAAAAAACGGTATATACGTTTCATCACCTGTTACAATTTTAGAAATGAAGCGGTTGCCACCATCATTTTGCAATTAAAGAGTTTCTTTACTGATTCTGACTCGCTCCTCTTTTTGATGCTCAGTTATATTATGGGGAACCCAACGGCCAACTACTTTTTTCATATGTAATTCATTATGAATGATTTTGTATATGGCTGCGGATCTAATGTTAAGTTCCTTCTGTATCATTTGATAGGTACAGCGATTATCATCCGTTAACATATTTCGTATGACAGACATATTATCCGGGATTACTGCCGACGGTGGCCTTCCCGTGTGTTCTTTATCCTGAAGAAAATTGCGACCTCTTCTAAATTCTCTAAATTATCTGAATACAGTAGCACGAGCTGGAGATTCATCACCAAATGCGAATTGCAGCCGTTGAACGCATTCTTCTTGATTTAATCCTGCTTTAAAATTGTAGAAAATCATAGCATGAAAATGTTCTCGCGTCAACTCCATTTTCTCTTCTGTTTAAAATTTACTCTACGCTAAACAAGTTGAAGTAAGTCAGTAAAAAATCGTCTTCTGTGTTAAAATACTTTGTATTGTAAAATCAAACCGTTATTTTTATTTTGTAAATTCTCATCTGCGCGTATCTCAAAAATTTCAGAGTAACCCTCGTATCTGTGAAAAGTGATATACATGATACAACACTCTCCGAAGTTGAATACTTTGAAATCAATCCCAGTCTATATTAAAATATGAAAAATAGATTTTGCGTTTCTATTTTTTGCATGCACAATTATTGCGGTGAGTGCTTGGTACTTTTCTAAGTTGTTTCTACATTTGTAATATAGGAATTCAAGTTTATACCTGTGAAAAGCAATATACAGGTGGTTAAAATGTTTACAATAACTTTCGGCTGTTAGACTGTTCACTAGGGGTAACAAAAACAAGTTATAGTAATGAAAAGTACGTTAAGCAGAAATTTTACAAATAATTTTCTCAATTACACATGTTATTTTAGAAAATCATTATTTTTTTTATTCTTAAATCTGTGTTTTATTCTTAAATCAGTTGATATTAATTTCCTTCAAGATTTAAATTAATTACTTCATTTTCTATTTATGGAAAAATAATAGTTTAAATGAAATCATAATATATACCTAAGGCATTATAGTCATAAAGTATATTAAATATTTGTTTGAGTACCAATGTTTTTGTTTTCCGTTTTTGTTCAACGTTTTTGTTGAAATTTTGATCACTCTGAATTATAAGTAGGGAACTATAAGATATATATATATATATATATATATATTATAATTCACAAACATAAAGATATATATATATATATATATATATATATTTTAATGAGTGAATTTAAATTTCTATTTTATTTTCAGAATAAAATGTCTTTTATTCAACTAATAAAAAGTTCCTTTAGAAATGATACATTTGTAATTGACTGTATAATAAAATTTACATTTGTAATAATTTTAATTTTATTATACTACTATCTGTAGTATTTAAATTTAAAAGATTAAATTCATTGAATTATATTTCCTTATACAAAAAGGTAATAAATTTCAGCAATTCAAATTGTCATTTATTTTCGTTAGAGTTGACTTTATCGTTAGAGTTCGCTTAATTTGATTTATTTTAGATCGAAAAAAAAAACGTTTTTGAATGTGTGAATTTTTTTCCCCCAAAACACAACTTAAATTATAATCTGTAAAAGATATGTAAATTTACGATTTCTGAAATCTGCAATTTTATTAATTAAAAATTTGCATTTTCTCGGTTGCGTTATAGTAATAAATGTTGCCTCTTTTTAAATATTAATGAATAAGGAAATAAGAGTTCGTACATGACACTAGTAATTTACTATTGATTATTAGTTAAGTTTTAAAAAATGATTCTTTTTTCTTGTACAATAGATATATTCTAAAATAAATTCGTAATAAATGGTCAAAAAAGTAATCTATCAATGAATTCAACTACATCGTAATTTTTTACACTAAAATTTGGAAATAGTGTTTACTATACTTCTTATATTGATTGACATTAAATAAAATAAATCTAGTTTATAATTAAAATTTTATATAGTTTTATCTAGTTTATAATTAAAATGATTTAAATTATAAAATATTGTTCTAGTAAACAAGAATTTACATTTAAATATCGAACTTCTGATGAACATTTTTGCACTTTTTTAAAACTATACTAAAAATTAAATTTTGTTTTACTACATTGATTTACTTAACATTTGATTACATTGATTTATTTTGTATTTATAATTAATAATAACATATTAGCCTAATTGAGACTTAATAACTCAATGTAATTACAGAACATGTTTCACAAATTGTTATAAATGACCAAAAATATCAAATGATAAAAATTTTGCAATTTTTGACAAATATCTTTCTTATAAAATACTTCTTTAATATATTACGATATACAAGAAATTTAACGGAGGAACTCAAAGTATGCATAATCCTTTTCTTTCATCAAATCATAATGCATATTTGTATTTCAGCATAAGAAAATTACTTAGTTATACAATTGCTTTTTAATAGAAGTACTTTCACTAATTTTCGACTATAGTCATATTGTTCAAAAGTAAATAACATGATAAATAGCAAATAATTCTTCTACCAGGATTTTTTTTTTAAAAATTATTCCTTAATTGCCCCACCATTAGTATATATATATATATATATATATATATATATATATATATATTAATGGTGGGACACTAGGTGATTGACCCATCACCCACAATTAGGCCATAAACTGTTACTCATTTAGCTACATCACTTTCATACCCAGTGGACACCTGTGAGCCAAGTCACAGAGGCGAGTAGTATTGCCCACGTCACATCTTCACAAACCAATTTGCAGAGTGCGGCACATTCATCCATCGTCTCAGATGAAGAAAGGACAAAGATACACAGAGAGAGAAAGGAAACGTCCATGCCCAAACTGGGATTCGAACTCGGGACCAACACCCTAAGAGTCAGCAACTCTAGCCACTCAGCCGTTGGCCGGCAATATACATACATACATATATATATACATATATATATATATATATATATATATATATATATATATATATATATATATATATATATATATATATATATATATATATATAATAAAATTCCCAAAGTATATATAGTAACATTTTATTGTTAAAAGAAATATTTATCTACATTTCTGTGCACTTTAAGGCATCTATTATAAAATTCAAATGCAATATGTAAGAGATAGTTATCAAAAGTTGTACAAATATATGTTCTATTTAATCATCACCACAAGCCCGTTTAAATTGTTGATCAAATTCATCCATCCTATCCGAAAAAGAAAGGACAAAGATACCTATCAGAAAAAGAAAGGACAAAGATACACAGAGAGAAAAAAGAAAATGTCCATCCCCAAACCGGTATTCGGACCCGGGACCAACACCTCAATAGCCAAGAACACTGATCACTTAGCTCTCTCAGGCGTGGCCGGCAATATATATATGTATGTATGTAATAAAATTCCCAATATATATATATAGTAATATTTTATAGTTAATAGAAATATTTAGTACATTTCTCTGTACTATAAGGCATCTATTATAAAATTCAAATGAAATATATAAGAGATAGTTATCAAAAGGCGTACAAATATGTTCTATTTAAACATTGGCGTAACAGGTCTTTCGAAAGTTTGAATCCCAAAACTTTATCAGGAAAATAATCCCTGCTCGGAAGCGAAATAATTGAAAATGTCCCTGGTAGCTCACCGAGGACGAGAAATCCTGATAGATTTCAGTTGAACAAAAAGGAAAATCAATTCCAAAAGAGTATCTCAAGAGCAAGGTACCTTTAGTTTTGGTAATTGATTTAGTTTAAATCAGGTTTCTGAGTACTAGTTGCATTCTATATTTCTTTGAAGAAATACAACAAACGGTGTTTTGTTTTCCATAGTACATAAAGTTTGCTTTCTTATCCTCCGGTTGGTGTTGCAATGTGCTTCCTTTTTACTGAAGAGAATACCATTTTTACTTCATTTTTATTATTCATAAAAAACCTTTTTATGTAAAGCTTACTTTTTTTGTTTTGGAAAAATTCTTAAGGGTAAATTCTTCTTTATTGTTTAATGGAATAAAAAAAAAAACACTTGTGTGAATGTTCAATCACGAATTTAAAACTTTTTGCATTTGTTCCACAAAATACCGACAAAAAAACATCCTTTTTTTAAATGAGCAATGCTGCCATTGTAAAGATCATAAAGTTGGAATAATATTAATAAAAAAATAATTATGGAAAATTTATTGCAGTAAATGGGTAATATACAATTCATTGAATAAAGTGGATGACATAAAAATTTATACAACTGTTAAATAAAATTGTTGATAAGCAAATAATTTGATATAGGTATTCAGTTTCAGTCAGAAAATCTTGATACAAATCATTAAATTTTTAAATAAAACAACACACGTTAAACATGAAAATCTAACTAGGAATAGCTAAAAATATATATAAAATTTACTAAATGTTTCAAAAAATAAATAACAAAATCATTTCTATGTAGCAGACTTTTATTTTTAAGCAATGAATATCTTAGCATTACGTTAAATATTATGGATGGATTCATTGTGATGTTGTTGTTGTTGTCTTGTGCCAGCTAGGCTGGTAATATAGGGAAGGCTGCACCACTTTTCCAACTGAACAGTTGGACTCCACTATGGTGTGGAGTCCGACTTCCTAAGTATACACATGCTAAAGGTACCCGTTTATAGATTGGCAACCATTCACAACCAATACAAGGAAAGAACAAAGACAGGAGAGAGAGAGAGAGAAAGTAAATCCATGTCCGAACCGGGATTCGAACCCAGGACCTTCCTATCCACAGTCAGGTATGCTGGCTACTAGAAGGCTGGGCGGCAATTCATTATGATGAATATTATTTTTAACAGTTATAAGCAGAGTTTTACTATGTATTTCATTACATAGAAAAAAATCTCCAAAATTTATTAATCTTTCTTCTATGATTAATAATATTTGATATGTTTCATTATTAATATCGTTTTTATTTCCTGTCCTAAGAATAAGCACAGAAATGTCGCGTCTTTCTTAGTTTCTCGTTTTTCCAACACAATCTGCTTGGAAAAAGAGTTTGTTTATTTTTAAACTGCTATTTTTCAATTCGAGGGCTGATTAAAAGTGGATTGCGAACCACTACAACCATCTAAGCCCAAGGTAAGATTCAAACTCATAAACAGTTGAACCGAAGGCGAAAATGCTAACCCTTCGGCTACCAGTTAGAAGCAAGGAAAATGGGATAACTGAGGAGAAATTTGTCCATCTGTACTAAGTACTAGTGTTTAGACTGTATGAAAGTAATTTTTTGTCACAGTTACATTGAATAATTAAATGCTTATGAAAAACAAGAACCATAACTTTTTTTCGATTAATTAAAATTTTTATTTTTTATTTCTTGATGTCATGTAAGGAAATTTTTATAAAACTGATGTTATTTATTATTTTTTGATTAACGTTCATGTATGTTGTTGTTGTTACTATTGACACTTGGCAACGCCAAGACCACGCCAAGACAACGCAACGCCAGAGACTGGGTGAATGAGCATATTCCGTTTTTTAATAGAGCACCCTCATGCGAAGATGGCAGTACGAATTTGGCTCATAGATGGCAGCACCTCATCTGGGTCTTCCAATTTAGAGATTGAAGCCAGAGAAGACCCAGAGCCTGTCCCCAACCATCCCCAGAAGTATTAATTTGGAATGGGAACATGGAGGACATTGTGACCCGACATATTTTACGAGCCCCAGTAGACATTAGTGAACACGACGGATCTTTGGCTAAGCGAGGATTCGAACTCACTACCTTCAGGTAACGAGAACGGTCAGGTAACGGTAACCTGATCAACCACGCTACTGCGGCCTCTACGTTCATGTATTATAATCATAATCTATCTTTTAAAACACATTTAACTGCCATTTCTACTTTAAAAAATTAACAAATGATTAATATTCTTTTCATTAATGCGTTGGGATACGTAAATTAATAAAAATATATTTAATTATAAAAGTAGTTAATATAAAAGTGCATATTTTCTATTATTTTGTAAATAGAGCAGTTGTGCAGAATACGTTAAAAAATTTAAATTATAGGAATTCAATTTTGATTAATTTTTGAACATTTCTATGAAATAAGCAAATGCCCATTATAGTTCTAAAGAAAAAAAAATAAATGTTCTAAAGGTCCATTGTGTGATATTAACTCTTAACATAAAATAGTTAATATAAATTTATTTGCTTATTGGTGTCCATCTTCATATTCAGCTATTTTGAAATATTTGCAGCTTACACCAGTGAAGACTGGATTATGAAAAATTCTTTGTTTAAATAAATGTCGCCAAATGCAAAAAAAATTTTCAAAGTATAATATCGTCTAACAAAATGAATAGCTTAAGGCTAAAAGCAAAAGGAACATTTGTTTCGATTTTAATATCTGTCTCGAAGCAAACGAAAGTAAACATTTTTTTCACCAAATAAGCTAGTAATTTATTTACGTATCCAATAATGAAATTTCGAAGGAAGTGTCTGTCTTTATCCCAGGAGGAAAAGATTTCGTTTATAGAAAAGAGGTAGTAAAATGTTTTCTATTTTTGGGATAAGTTTTTGTAATATATATACATAAGAGTATATTCAATGGTATGATGAAATTCTTTATTGGAAAAACTTATTTCTGATTAATTATATATAGTAAGTATTTCTTTCTTAAAATAATGTTGGGTTGTAATTAAATACTATTTATAATCGTCATAAATTGTATAATAATTTTTTTCTTTATGTTCATAAGGATTTAGGGTTTTCATATTTTTTCATTCACGTGTTCTTTCAATTAAACAAGAAAACAAGATACAGTATTCTTATGTTTTAAATAATAATGATGAAATCAACCTTAATTTTTGATGAATTAAATAAATTTCAATTTAAAAATTATAATGCAATCAAAGTTGTTAGTTTTATTATTCTATGCAGGTATACAAAATTCTTTAATTAATTCCATTTCCTTTCACCGCTAAAATTTATTAATGTGTCTTGAATATTTTTATTTTTTTGAAAAAAATCCTGTTAGTAAAACTCCCAGTTTTCCAGTCATGGATAATATTACATTATAAAACATTGTTTTATTTGAAAAATAAATAATAAGAATTATAAAGTTATACAGAATATTGATTTTTACCATAAACGTATGTTATATGTTTGCTGTAGTCATTTGTAAATATTAAAGTATTTATATTTTTGTAAACAACTAATACTCAGAAAAACACAGTATACATTTTTATGTTAAATAAAAAAATGAGCAATTAAAAACATATATTTTTATGCTCATATTGTTAATTTATAAGAATCATAAGTAAAGTTTTTTAACGTGTCTTGAATATTTTTAATTTTGAAAGAAATCCTGCTAGTAAAACTCTCGATTTTCAGTTATAGGTAATACAACATGAAATAAAACATTATTTTATTTGAAAAATAAATGACAATAAGAATTAATTATATCAAATATTAATTTCATCATAAAAACATAAAAATAAATGGTGTTATCAATCATAACTCAATGCAATACCATATCAATGCCTCAAATAATAATAATAATAATAATATTTAATCATTTTTAATTATAAATCATTTTTAATTATAAATTTAATCATTTTCATAATAAATTAAAATAATAATAATTTTTTAAGGAAATTTTATTTCAATATAATGGTTAAAAAAATAAAGTAAAATTTCATTTATGCAGAGTTTCATAAATTAGTTTTATTAAGATAACAAATGATTAATGTGCTGTATAAATAATGAACCATGCAATTATATCTTCACAATTTTGTAAAACAATTCACGTTTTTCACAATAGCAGCTATTATGGCCGGTTTCACACAATAATGTATTTCTTGTAAAAATAATCAAAAGATGTCATAACAACTGCTACGTTGTTCAGTGCTTTTGAAAACATTTATACATGATGTTTACAAAATCACTGAATATCATAGCAATTGTTTTCTATATTGTTATTATTTCGCATCAATAAAATTAAAATCATAAATTGTATCAAAAGAATCTTATTATTTTCAGGACAACTAAACTCTTTAAAATTAAATTAACGAAATAATTATTGCACAGATATTTTTTTTTTAACAAAATGAATTATTTATTGTATCCTTTTATTAAATTAAATTAGATTTTATTGTTGCAGAGTTAGAGCGAAAAATTTAAAATACTGGATTGCGTTATTAACATTTTCCTTTAAGAGTCCTTTTTTATTTTTCGTTTTCAAAATTAGTATTACAAAAATAATTATTAAATTTATTTTTCCCCTGAAATTAAAAATTTTCTTTAGTTTATAATTGAATTTATATTGTTATTAGGCATATAAAGATGTATGAATAATTTAATAAAACGTGCTTTTAAAATACATTACAAAACTAATTTTGTCGTGATATTTGAATTGCCCAAAGCTTTGTATTGTATTCTTTATTTCTTACGATAAAAAATTTTGTTTATTTTCTAGTGAAAAGTTTGATAGTCAATTTTATTGATACTTGCTTTGTTTGCATGTATAATATGCTTTCGAAATATATTGTTGTATACATTAAATCTTTTTAAAATAAAAATGTGTCTGCTATTCGTTAGAATAAATAAATCCTTATATCTTTGATATTCTTTTCTATTATATTATTTCCTTTTTGATTAAATTAGAATAACATGAAGTTGGGATAATTTCATTCTGTACTGATTTTCGTATACTAGTACTGATTTCTTAAGGTTTTACAAAATATATATAATAACGTATTTGTTATTCTTAGAATTTTTTATCCAGATTTCTTAACCTTTAAAGAATTATTTAACAGATGATAGAAATTATAGTTTATATAAAAAAATTAAAATTAAAAAAACTTAAAATATTATTAGAGTGTGAAAATAATTTCCTTGGATAGCCACGTATAGGCAAAAAGTTTGAGTACACATATGAAAAAACAAAATTTAGAAACAAAAAAAACATAAGCAAGTAACATGAAAAAATTCATTGTTTAGTATGATTATATGACACAAAATATCGACAAAAATATTATTGAAATTAGCTTGAAATTTTATAATTAAAAATATGAAGTTTAGAAGTAATATCAGAAATTTAATAAAGCACATGGTCCTTCTCAAACAGCTAAGTCTGTTGCTCATACTTTTAACCATAAATCTGACAAGTTTGTTTATAAGAATCGAAAAATAGAGTCTTCTGAAAAAAAATCAAGTTTTGTATAGTATAGGGAACATTAAAAAAATTGAAACATTAGAAGAATTATTTTTTGAACGTCAAAATCACATAAAAGGAAAAAGTTAAAATATGTAATTGATAAGTATTTCAGGTTGTTTAGATAAGCTAGATAAGTTCTACATGAAGAGCTACTTTGTAAGGTGAAGGGCTTTTCGGAATATCGTGCTATGACTCCAATAAGAGGAAAAAATTTTTATCATAAAATGTCGGAATTTGATGGAGGCAGTATCGTTACCTATCGAAAATGAAGATTATCACTCCGTGATATTGCCAATCGTTTCGGTTAAAGTCAATGTCATGTGATTATGGAATCGATGAGTTGCTGATAGTCTTACTGAATGGCATATTGTATCTCAACAACTGATTAGAGTCCAAGAGGAAAATCTTGCTAAAATTCTTATAGAAACATGCAACCACATCATGGCCATCATTAATCAGGAAATCGACTTGTTTGCACAGCATGGAGTATCCGCTAATACTATAATGTTTGGAGCATCAAGAACTGTCGTCGTGGCTACTTCAGCTTTCCTAGGTATTTCAGCACAGAGACAACTCTGGTACACCCAACTACAAATATTGATATAACATCATGTTTTAAGACGAGTCTCAGTCCTGCAGGCCACAATCATGGTTTCTCAGATGGCAAATGCATTATACTAATGTCTAACTTACCATCGAGTGCAGTGTTCAACATCAATTTACAAGAGCTTTTGTTAAAGCGGAGAGGAGCATAGCTCGCGACATGGCTCGCGAGTACGTGCCATCCGTGTCAGTGCGAACTTTACATCTACATGGCTGGTAACGACAAACAGCACGATTACCATGCCCAAGTTACAGTGACAAACTGGTGAAACGACTTCTTTGGTTTTCCAGGAAGACGGTAGATCCAGCAAAACCATTTTAAAGACAATCGTCAATAGGTGGACTGCGGCTCAACCATAACAGTAGTAGAGTTGCAAGTCTTCTGGGGGTTGGTAGAGGTTTTATAGGTTTCCCTCTAGCTGCATGTGAATATGGCCCACCTTCCCTCAAAATCCTCCTAGAGAGCGCAATACCCCAGCCCGCTCACTTAATGGTGACGTTCTTTGCAAGGGTCGCATCACGCGTTCGAGCTTTGGGTTGTGACTATCTTTAAAATAATTGGAGAGTTAGGCATACGCAGCGGACATTTAAAGCCTTACATTCGATTCGCGAGTAAGCAGTCAGCCTGTGGCGTCCAAGTTCAAGTCTCAATCCTATATGGAACATTGATTTGGCCTTTATGTGGTCAGAAGCTCCTAAGAGGACGATCATCGCTTAAATTTGATTTAACGCTATAAGTGATCTGCATCAAGTGTTACGATATGGGAAACCCTTTGAGAAACATAGTACAACACGAAACATCGATATTTTAGATCGATGGTAATATGAATTTCGATCGATATATTTTTTACATTTTAAGGCCAATAGTTATGCTTTATTTTCCAGTCTTGTGAAACGAAATATTCAAACACGATAATACAAAAACACATGTTTCACTTACCTCAATACAGAAGATATGTCTTTCTGCTACAAGATCTTACCAACTAAAAATATGTGTTGTTGAGTTATGATATACCTTTATAGCTTTTACGATTGCTGAAGTATGGCATGGATTTAAAACAGCATGGTCTATTCTGTGCTCCAAACCCTGTTTAATTCCACACCAAATTATATGACCATATTAATGGGAATAAAACAAAATATGATATAATTTGGAGCTAGAAGCTCCAAGTTATATCATATTTCTGATGGATTTTTCATTGAGGTATAAAAAATTTGGCAAATTTATATGACTAAAACTTTTAATGCATTCGCAATAGAGCTGAAAAGTGATTTTATAATTTAATTATTGAAAAGGAAATTAAATTTTGGAAAAAATATAGATAAAAGAAAAATATCATTACGTATGAATCGTAATATCATACGTAATATCATTACGGAGAAAATAAATAATTTCTTCAATTGTTGTTATTTATGATACTTGGCGAAGCCAAGTCTGCTCGTCAGAGACTTGGCGAATGAGCCCAGTCCCTGACGGGCAGGCTTGGCTTTGCCAAGTGTCACAAGTGTAATAACAGTCATTCAATTTATATTTGTAATTTGGGAACTTTTTATCTCATTTTTGATTATCTTTTAGTTTTTAAATTCTGATGAATTTTAATATTGCAATTAAGTATAAAGACGCTTTTTTCTATATTGGAATATTCTATTTATCATCTTGTTTATGCTAAATATCAATCAATATATTTATTTATTAATCTCTAATGATTAGTTCTTCTTACTTTCATTAACAAATACTAAAAATATATTATTCTAAATTTAGAAGGAGAGTTATTTAACACATTTCAAAACAATAAAAATCATACTTTTATGAAAATATTTTTATATGTAGGTTAAAATTCAAAGAGATTATTTATACCGAAACAGTATGATCGCACAATAAATTCTTAAAATAAACAAACATAGACATTTCAAGCAAACTACAAATAATATCTTTGGTAGCAAATAATTTTCTTAGTCTGCATTCTTTTCTTATAAAGCAATTCTCTTTTTAGAATGATGGATTTTTCATTGAAAAATATTTCCTAGTGGGAATTAACTTTATTTATTATTATTTTCTTTTTTTGATATTCCATTTTAATTTTTTTCTTACATTTATGCTTGAAAAACTATTGTTTCTGGAGATAAAAATATCTTGCTTAAGAAAAGTCGAGTTTTTTTTTAATTGATTTTGCTGATATTTGCTTTTTTTCACGATTTTGTTCTTATTTTCTGGTTGACGAAAACACTTAAAGCTTTTCAAAGCCTGTAAAAAATTTGCACTTTTTATTCCATAGATGAAGCAATTTTCCGAATTCTTGCCTCTATGGAATTCTATACAACTGTTTCAAGAAAAGCTCCAAATACCAAATTAAAAAATATTTCTTCTATAAAATAAATCATGGTCAATTTGAAACATGACTTTTTATTGCAAGCAAATTAAGAAAATGCTTCATTTATTAAAATGCCTAGATTAAATACTTAGAACTTTGATTAATTACTTTCAATACAATGAATGTTTTTGTCTTAGCAAATTGCTTTTTCAAATTCTTATGATAAAAGAAATTTTTTATTACTTTTGAAACCACCAGCATTAAATTATTAATAATATTGTGACTTTTTTGCATATTGAAAAGTCTATTAATATAATTTTAATGAATGAATTTTTTTTCTTAATAAGAGATTAAAATTTATTAAGTGAATTATAGTCAAGCACATTTTATGAGGTAAAAAGTTGCAAAAAATTGGTTTGCACCAATTTCTAATTTACTAAAGTCTAACGTTGGAAAGAAACAGATAATGGTGACATTTTCCCCATAAGCTCCTATAAACCTCTAAAATAATCGACAGCTGGGATGCTGCATTAATATTCTAACCTTGAAAATCTGAATCCTTGATCACGGCTAGTTATTGTCATTTTCGAATCTAGACAGTTCTTAATATTCGACTTCAAAGACAATTGTTTCGTGCTCTTGTATTGTTAACGGACAGCAGACAGATGATTTAAATACAAAACAACTAGATTTTGTTCATGACCACTTGTACAATATTTTCTTATTCCAAATTTAGTGTTTATTATGGTTCTCGACTTTGCTCAAATTATTCATGATATAGTCTTCAAAAATAAACTCGTTTTTTAAAAACATTATCAGAATTTGTAATAATAGTATATTCAAAAATAACATTATTTTAATTAAAAAAACGAAAACTATAAAAACATTTAAGTCGTCTATTCCAGTGTAAACTAACCATAAAATGGATGTTATGGTTTATTAATTGCTTGCATAAACAATTAAATATTAATGTTTAATGTGCTTTACATGCTACATGAAATAAATTTATCTTTACTTAATGATTATTGAGTATTTTTTTTGAATAGCGGTATCAAGAGAAATAAATCTCCAATAATATATAAAATAAGCAATCCCACAAAGATATTGGCCAAGATTTTTTTTCCAACATCCCACTGACAAATTGACTTGTTTTGGATGGGTGGACAAAATTGTATATTCAACATTATTGGTGAAATTAATTAAATTTATAACTGTAGTAGAGATTGTCGTAATTTTCTTGTCTTATGTGAACCTTTTTTCCCCCAAATTCCCAACGCTTATATATTCCAAATTCATCTCATTTCATCGTTTTATTTATTATTTTGTCATATTAAAAAATAAAGTCTTTAATTTATGAGAGCTTTTTGTATAGAACTTTAGAATTTTTTCTTGATTTTTTTATAAATGCATGACATTTGTGAATTCCAGTTTTTCTTTTACATCATAACATTTATTCATTTTTAAAATTTAATTTCAAAAAAAGTTAAATAAAATCATTAACATTGGAAAACGTTCGATTAAATTTAATATTTTTTCTACAAACATTCATTGCAAATCCAAACTAGTAAACATTTTGAAGTATCTAAATTACCACTTTCAAAGGAATATTTCTATCATTTAAGAATTTTAAAAGTATTTATTTTCTCACTTTGTATACACGCACATCGATAAATTTACCATACATTTCTGAGCAGATTGTAAATTGACTCTTTTGAGTTTTGAGAAAAATGTGAAGAATTCAAATCTTTTGAATTTTCCCAGAATATTTCTTTATGTGGATGAATGTTTATCCGATTTATCATGTCATGTTACACAGGTGTTTTTGCGTTGAGGAAAATGTAGAAAATTCCATAGAGATTCTTTTACTAAGCTTCAATTTGCATAGAGAGTGAAAATTTATGTAGAATCTTGGCTTCATAAATAATTTGCCGTCAATAGTGGGAACAATTTCAAAAAATAAATTGATTTAAATTATCAATAAATCATAAAACATTGGAGAAAAAGTATAAGTCATATTTGTGAAAACCTTCTTCAACAAAATTTTTCCAATATTTAAATAAATGTAAATCATTTCATTCTTCCTGTTAAATGTAGATGTAAATACCAGTTTTCTTCTAATGAAAAAAATTGTTTGAAATTGCAGATTGAGGATTAGTAACAACACAAATTTCAGTTTTCATAGTTAAATTTTTAGAAACTTTAACTCTTTTATAAAATTTATGTAATATTTTGTAAATAATGTTGTGATACATCTTGTGATACGTTTTACTATATAGATATTTCCTTATTTAAATTATTTGAATTTTTAAAAAAAATGATGATGAAGGTGATTTTTAAAATTAATATTTGTCACTTAAATAATAAACTGATAAATAATATATAGCAAAATATTTTATTACAAATTATATAAAATATATTCATTATAGTGAATGTAATCTAATATTTCATAGTTATTAGCAGTGTCTTATGATGAATTTTGTTTAAAAGCTATTTAAATTACTATAAACGAACGGTAGCTGACCAGTTATATGCAATATATTTATTCATGTATGCCTACATAAATATAATACAAAGTAAAAATATTGTTCTACCAATTTCCAGAAGTTATTAATCTTTCTTATGTCACTTAAGAGAATTTTTGTGAGTTTTATTATTAACAACTTCTTTCTTTCGTTTTGCAAACCCTACTTAAAAGCTTAGGTAGAAGTATTTTGGTGAAACAGTGTGTTTATCGTCGTAACAGTTAAGACATCTTTATCCAAAACAGGATTCCTGTCAAAAGAAAATTGAGCAGTCTATCTATATAAGTGCAAATACTACCTAATCTATGTGACGCACAAATTTTCTGATCCTGTTGTGTATATATATATATATATGCATTATATTCACTGTTTCGTCCTTAAATTTAAGCAAAATGTGAAGCATAAATTTTTCTCAAGTATAAAAGTATTTCATGTTAAATTTAGGTTTCTTATTCCTTGAATACAATTAAATTTGCATGATTTGTCGTCTTTTTAATATAAACTATTATGTATAGTTA
>JAPDSC010087626.1:7679-19335 GCA_026290005.1 Latrodectus geometricus | reverse complement strand
AATACAATTAGAAGTCCAATCCACGTTTTTTAAGAGCTTCCAATGCAAAAACAAAAATTATCTTCAAAAATGAGTTATAGTTACATATATTACTCATTTTTTTAATATTATTTAAGTTAATCTAATTTTCAGAAAGGAATGTTGTATTGAAGTAAAAAAAAATGAAAGATATAACGTAACATAGTATGAGTTTAAAAATTATTGAAAAACGATAAATTATAACTACATATGAAATGATTATAATTATATTTTGATAACAAAATGTAATTATAAACTTTCTCGTAAAAAAAGCATATTGAAATGTTCAATGAAAATATTTCTGTCATATCATAAAAGAATTCTTCCTTTGACATCATTCAAAATATCTCAATATAAAATTTATATATACTAATCATTAATATTAAATTTATATATTCTATAAATAATAATTATTAATAGTGGTATCATCGTTTTTTATTTTTTCATAGTGATCCCAATGTTTTTAGGAGTTTAATATGAATAAATATGGACAAATAAGTAAATGTTGAGAACAACAGAAAATAGGATTGAAAATTTTCATTTAAAGTCTTAATTGCAGAATAATTTTACTTATCTACATTTCTACTTATTTCTTTGTTTATAATGTATGCATTTTTCTGAAAAATATACTAATTGTCAGAGAAATATATTATTTTTGGTAAAGATTTCTTCATTATTTAAATGGAATCTCTTAATAGAGTTAAATTTTTTCAGCTTAGTATTTTTAGTACTTATTTCATTGTTTTCGCTTTGCACGAAATTTCTCACATAATTCATTAAAAAAATTATATAAATTAAAAATGATTGGTACAAATATGCATACATATATACATACATATATATATATATATATCGGATCAAGGATCAAATGTTTTCTCAGGGAAATCTTTCACTGTTGTTTTTAGTTTTTATTCCTGGAGAATAATGAAATAAGTTCTAATTGAGAATATTTAAAATATAACATTATTTAAAGGAAACAGTATACGCCATTCATTTATCACACATTCCTCTCTCTTTTTTTAGCATTAAATCAATAAATACTGATCGAGCAAATGAATTTAAAATGAAAATGAAATAATAGTAGTTTGACGCTAATGAGAAGCTATCACTTATTTATAGCTGTTGATAAAGTTCATTTACTCCATTGTATTTTCTCAGAATTCCAATAAGGAAGGAATGCAATAAATGCACGTAAAATTTATGCAAAATATTGAATGAAAGTAGTTTTTAAGAAAGTATGCAGAAGCTGGTTTTAAATTTTTTTGAGAAGTTATTTTAAAATACCTCATAAGACATATTCTGGACTACCATCTTTGACCGATGACGATGTACTATAAGGTCATATTAGAGTAAAATCATATTAGGTTGGGGAAAAAGTAATCCATTATTTTTTCGGTAGACGTCTGTAGTGATCGATATCTCGTAAGGTATATATCAAACAATTTCAGATTTATGCTCGTTGGAAAGGTGACATTTGACACTAAAATATCCTCTTGCGGTTTTTTGTTTGATTAATTCAGTTACTAGTACAAGGTTTTAAAAATGGAAGACAACAAACAGAAAATTCGATACATTTTCGTTTTTCTCTTGTAATGGCGAAAAAGATTGCCAGGTGGCTAAAATTGTGAAAGGTGTTTATCGTCCTATATAAGACTGTAACAACCAGTTACGTACAATTTTCGTTTTGTCGATTCCGTTCGGGTATTTTTGATGTTAGAAATGCACCTCACATATGATTTAATTCGAAAATGTCTATAAAATATCAAAAATGATCGAAGTTAACCGCATGTCAGCAGTCGTAACGCGCAAGACCTAAAAATCTACATGAAAGCTGTTTTAAACCTTTTTACAAAGCGAATCCAAAAGAAGTTACATAAAGTTCACGTAAAAATAATGGATTTCTTTTTTCCAACCTAATATTTTAGCAACATAGGAGATTTCTGAAAAACTTTATTCGACCCAACAAAAGATATCGGAGCATATCGGGAAATTGGGAATGGTTTGGAAATATTTGAGATGTGTGGCTCATGATATAAGGAAGAATTTGTATTATGGAGGCATCAGAGGCACATATCTGTTTCCATGGTAAAAAAATCATATTCTTTTTGAACTGCTATCACTAAGGATGAAAAACTAGCTACCTTATCGAAAAAACATAATGAGGGCTTACTGAACCTATTCTCTCTCTCTCTATTCCGAAATTAAGTCTGAATAAGATAATACTGTTCATATGTTTAAACATTCGAAGACCAATACATTTTAAGTTGATAAAATTAGCGAAAACTTATCAGTTGCACTGTCAGCAATTGATTAAAAGATTAACCTTCGATTGACTGAAAGATTAATCATCTAAAAGATTAACCTTCGACTTTTTTTGTAGTTAATTATGCACTAACAACTAATATCACAGCTCATGATACTCATCTCACAGTCATTCGAACGTTTGACATGAGTACTTACAACGCTTATTCTTTAGTACTTATTGTGAAATTTTATAAGATCTCTTTTCTAAAATTCCTTCCTCCAAATAATCCATCCATCATAATTTTCTCTCTAAAAAAGTCACTCACTCGTCTTTCTCATGAAAGGCATACAAATAATCCAGAAATGATGCTTTAATTCTTTATGATGCTTTAATTCTATACTGTTCCTACCGGATCTCGGCCTTCTGTGTCTTCTTGGCGAGTTATTCAATATATATATATACGAAAGAAAGTTATTATCAGTCAACTTTAATATTTTATAAATTAATACACATGTGTAAAATTACTTATTTATAGGTAAATAGACACTTGTGTAAAATCATATTAAAAATTAAAGTCCTAGTTATTTCCTTTACTAAAATAATTTTTGTTAAAGATTAACATTCATGCTGAAGATAATTTGTTAACTAATAATAATCATTATGCTCTGTAATATGATTGTCATTTAAAAATATATTTCTGTATTGATATAAAAGCAGATATAATTATTAAAAATGTTCTATTATCAGGCGTAAGATGCTTATGATTCCAAGAGGAAAGATAGGGTAATCCAAGAATATATCCTATTAAAAGGATGTTACACCAAACACAGACACTTCTTATTCTGTATGAACCAATTTCATGGATATTAGATGGATTATGAAGTGTTTTCTTCAAATTAGATATCGCTTCTACATGTATTTGTAAAGAAAACATACTTCCATTGATAAAGACATTTGCATGGCATATCAATTCGCCCTCTAATGGAATTATTGATATGCCACGCAAATGTCTGAAGGCAATCAGGCATTTACATGGTTTCTTATGACAATACAGGATAATTCTATTTTGTTTTTGCAAATTAAGTGATAGTACTCATCCAGGCAAACAATGATTACATAAGAACATAGGACTGCATTCCACTCTGAGAGACAGAAAAGAGGAATTCTCACCTGAACACACAAAAGTGTTGGGTAAGCGAATGAATAATACCAAAAGTTTCACATTTATATTTATTGTTAAGTGAAAACCTCACAGCAAATGTTCAAAATACCGATTACGCGTGTTGTTGCAGAACTATCACCAGCGAAGTTACGATTGGCTCACCCTCTTGAAGATTCCTGGTGTCATGTTAATTTTGCCCTCTACAACAACAGTTCTAGTTACGAAATCTTCATCTGAATCCACAGACTGCTCATATACTAAAAATTTCATGTGCCTCCAGAAGGAAAAGTTCTGGGGGTTGAGATCCGGTGACCGAGGAAGCCAAGCCACAGATAGGCTACGTTCAATGCATCATGTGGTATAGCATTCACGAGAATTTTCGGACGATTTTATCCAGATAATACTTGAAGTGACGATGTTGTGTCATTTTTAAAGGACAATACCTATTCTGATTGACTTTCTCCGGTAACTAAAAAGAGCAAGATGCTACTTTTACTCTGTGAAAATTTGCATATGGTAAATTCGTGATAAGATTCTTGATGAGTTTCTAATTTCCTCTTACTCTCTGAGTGGAATGCGATTCTAAGCTCCTATGTTATTATTGCTTGTATGGATGAGTACTATCACCCCTCTTAATTAGTAAAAAACAATTTAGAATCCCCCTGAATAAGTAATACATTATCCATGGTTCAAAATTATTTAAGTTTTTGATCCATAAAAAAATGACCATCTCTATTTGAAGTTGATTTGTTTCTAACCTCCAATCCTGCAGGGAAAGGATGTCTTGAATTCATTGCTACGCAATAGCTGTTTCGATTGTCATATTTCAGCATCATAGATGAATCTGAAATCGTGTAATTTAATAATGCTCAGGGAATTTTATATTTAGAATGCCGCACTATTAATTTTCTGATTGAAGTTTCGCTTAAAATTGGTTGGTAATATCACAGCAATTCGACGTTATAACAAATGCTAACATTTTATGAAAATTATCTTATGTGCGAATTCTCACTTATTTTATATTTTTTTAATTTTTGCGACAAATGTATATGCATATAAGAAAATTTTATGATAAAGCAGCCCAACCTATCTAGTGGTTAGCGTAACTGACTACGGATGGGGAGGACCTGGGTTCGAATCCTGGCTCGGGCGTGGATGTACTTTCTCTTTTTGTGTTTCTTGTCTTTTCCTCTCCACGCCACACCACCACAAACCCGTTTATAGGGCGGATGAATGTGGCCCGCCCTATAAACGGGTTTGGTGTGGCGTGGGCGATGCTACTCGTACCTCCGTGACTTGGTTCACAGGTGCCCACCGGGTAACGATAAAATGAGTAGTAGTTTCCAGTCTTGTTGCGGCAAATGGGCTAATGTACTTATTTACTCGAGGGTGCTAGCCATTAGAAATAAAAAAAATTATGATCAATATATATGATGCCAATTAATGTTGAATAATTTTGTAGAACATAAATATTAAAAACAGCAAATACCGAAATTCAATTACACTGCTAGCCACCGTAAATACAACATCCTGAAGGAAGCGTGCAAATAATATGTAATTTACAACATACATTAGCTGAGGTGAGATCTGCAAATTTGAATTTCAGCGCAGACGCACATCACACCTGGTTCACGACCTGATTCATGATCTGTCACCCAGGAAACTGTGCAAATTATCATTATTAAATCTGTTAATTCGAAAAAGAGATTAGTGTGCTTGTTTTGCAGTACCTGATGTTCGACTTGTTAAGAAAAATCTATGCTTTTTTAACAGTTATGTAAGGGTTTAATGTTTCTCAAATATCCTCCTTATAAAGTTGCAAAATATTTATTACATCTTCGTATCACTTTTTTAAGGAAACGACGAAACAAAATGTCAAGCAATGAAATAAATGTGTTAAAAGTTTCAGAAAATGATAAGACAAAGTTATTGATTCTTTAATTCTTAAACTGTTAAGTAAGTAAATTTTTCAATCGTCATACATGTTTCTTGATGAAAACTCATATGCTTATCAATACCACACTGTGTTAACATTTTTTTAATATTCATAAGAAACTTATAAATTTTTAATGGACTAATATGCAAGAGATTTGTGAAATTTATTAAACTAGGAATGTATTGTTTAAGAAGAAGATTATTTTCGATTTGGTTTTATGATTAATCGATTAGATATCGAAAAAAATGTGAATTCTTAAAAAAAATTCAATTTGATTAGCTTATTTTTACACGAGTTAAAATTAATTTATGAGCTCAATTTTATTGAATCGTAATAAGTAAGAAACAACATATTTTACTTGAATCGATTTTTATTCCCTATAAATCCCAAATCAGGAAACTGCATAGTATACTTTCATTAATATACATTTATTAGTCAAATAAGAACGAAGAGAACAAGCAACTATTTATTAATTAAATATTTCATAATTCTTTCGTAATATTGAAATTGAATCAATAAATTTCTGCATTATTTTTATAACAACAAATCTTATTAAAAATATATGATTACATGTCATATGAAGATCCATCATAAAGTTCAAGCCAAAAATTTCTACTTTTAGCACCTTGGATCTAATTTTAAAAAACTGAGAAGTATTATACTAGTTATGAAATGCATTAAAACTAATAGTTAGGGATAAATTAAACATAAATAATTAGTAGTAAAAGATACCATGTAGAACAAATAATTAACGGTATTAAATCTTGAATTTTATTAATTTATAATTTTAGCACAAAATTAATCCGTTTTGTAGTCATAATTTTTATTAAAATCTTTGGAATTTCCAGCGAAAATTTAAGGTAATCAGAATCTATTTTAAGTTTTCCTTATATATTTTTCAATATTCTAGTTCTCTAACAAATTTACAAAGCTGAAAATTCTGTTAGTAAAATAAATGAATTCTTTTAAAAATTCATTATATATATATATTATATATATATATATATATATATATATATATATTATTTCTCAGTTTGCATTTGATTTTATAGAACTTGAAATAATATTTATACCTACATGATTTAAATATAAAATGTAGATATATTACTTAAATCATGTAAAATGTTCCTATGAAAAATTATAACAAATACTTAGTTTGCATACAAAATTTGGTATTATAAGGCTTTATAATTTCTGAAAAAGACTGTAAATTTCTAGTAAATGTAACTTTAATGCTTAATGAATATTATGAAAATGTTTTAATTAATTAAATACTAACAAACTGAGATATAACAAATATGATTAATAGTTACATAATAACTTAAAATATCACATGAAATATTTATATCCAAATTTCTAAGAACATTAGTAGATCATTACTCTTAAGTATGCTCCTATCTAAATCTTAATTTGATTTAAATGACATCCTTAAATGAATGCATACAAAAATGGTGATTAGTATCATTCTTTGCAAAATTATAACGAGGAAGTTTTCCAAGTTCCCATAGAATCATTGCAACTCATCAAATTAGTAAATGCGTCACCGAGAATGCCTGCATGTATGTATGTACTCTCGTGCAGCTGCATGAGTTTTCTTTCTAATGAACCCTATCATCCCTAATTAGACGCACAAAGTTCATAATGGAATAGCAATTACCAAATGCAGATGCTTAAATATAGCTTTTTCTTTCATTTGTGATCACAATTGTTTTAATATTTGATTTATATTTTTTATTCTTCATCTATTTTTGAAACGTTTATATCTAATTTCCTATTCATGAGAAACATTCACGGGGGTCATAACAGTTTAATTGACAAGGGTATTTCTTTTGTGGTTACAAAATATTTGAATCAATATTTTATCCCGTAGTTTTGAGCTTTTGCTTATTAAAAGTCATATTCTTGCATTGATATTGTATTTAATACCATTAAAGAATAGGGCAATTATTTTTTAACGTTTTTATATAATTACAGAAATAACCAATGGAAATTTTTAAACTTTTCTTACAGACTGCTTTATTGTTCTATCTGAAAAATTAGCATTGTTTTCGAGAGTTCGAATACCGTATTTACAGAATCTCTTTGTTACACTACAAGTAGTGATATTTTAGGAGTAATATAAGTTAATAAAATTCTTTTTTATTTGCATTAGATATTTTTCATGAATTTTTCCAGTTATTTTTGCCTTTAAATTAGTTTATGGAAGAATTTGATGCTTAATGCAAATATTTTTAGTTTAATCTTGTAATATTCATTATATAATATGATAATTAATCTGATAATTGAAAAATAATATTAAATCATTCAATTATGTAGAGAAATATATATACACGTTTTAATTTTGTCTTGTGTATTCTAAAGTATTCTATAAGGAAAAATATATGTTTTTGTCAAATAACTTTAAATGATGTCTTTCCATTTAAAAAATTGTATTTTAAGAGAATTAAATATAAAGTAAAATTATAACACTAGAAAGTGAGTTTTGATTTTAAAATTGAATAATTTCATATCTTAACTTTTACTATTAAGTAAATCTTTTATAAAAGATATAAAGTTTTATAAAAAGTATGTATCTTTTACTTTTCATAAAAAGTGATGTTATTAATTGATAAATATTATCAAGTAAATTAGTAATAAAAAATTAAGAATATTTCAAATGTTTTATTGTGTGTGTGCATGTAGTTAAGAAGTGATAATATTAAGTAAAATTTCTGGCAAGAAATACGGTTTCAAAATGTGCTTTAATTGTAAGTTAATTTAATGCTGATCTCAATGAACAATTTATAATTTATTTAAATATGTGTGTAAAATAAAATTCTTGAATGAAAATTTTGGAAACTATTTCATAATCGGAAATTAATTTGATTTTTTCATTTAAAAATAAACTAACAAAAAATGTTATGTTTTTTATAACATCACGCAATACTTCGTAAGTCATTGTAATTAATAAACATAATATATAACATGACATTTTTTCAAACTGGAAGAAAGAATACATGCAGCAGGACCTTCAATAATTGGCAATAAACTTGCTTACTGCATTTGAAGTGCAAAATCACTTTTGTAAAAGTTAAAGAAAGTATTTGCAATAGTCTTTAAAGACAATATATAGCTTAACCTAGAAATTTATTTTTCATCAGTGCTCATCCCCACTTTTATTGCCTTGAAGAGGGAAAATTAAAGTATTACATTTTCCTGGGATTTCTGGAAGGGTTGAATTCACTTACCAATTAATTTAGTTTTAAAATCAAATATTATACGATTTTTAAAATTAGACAAATTCGTAAGATTGACTGGACTGCGTCAAAAGTTAATATGTCAAATTGTATGAATATAATTGAAAGTATGCTAGTAATTTATATAAGATCTGTATTAATACAATCTATAAATTCCTGATTCATAAGTTCTAAATCCATTCGAAAAGTTTCTGTAAGTTCTGTATTATAAAATTTTAAGGTATTCACAAAATTTATATAAATTCGATATTAATTCGAATATAAGTTATGAAATCGTAAAATTTGAGCTAATTAATTAAGTTTCTATAAGTTCGGAATTCAACAGTTCTAAAACAATTCTTAAAAATTTTGTAAGTTCTGTGTTGTAAATTGTAAGCCAAGTTCTTTAACTTTTGTAGAACAGATTGTGGATTTATAGATAAAAGTGAATGCGGGTATTTACTAAGCTAAATTACTAGTGCTACTCCTCCTTTCTCTAACAGAAATTGCCATTTTCTCTTCACAAAAAATAGATTTAATTTTCTATTAATTCATGAAAGGCATTGTTAACAGCACCTATGTGTTTGTGCTTTACTGTTCCAATGATTGAGATGAAGAAACACATTTCACTGTGAAGATACTAAATCTTATACCTAAATAACACATCCTATTCTCCCGTTTCAATTAATCTTTTATTAATAAGTGTTTATTCTATAATCTTTTTATCACCAGCTTTGAAAAAATTCATCGATACTAATTAATTTAGGTTTGACGCATATCGTGTACATTTATTATTTTTTTTTGCAACTACTGATAGCAAAAATATTTTACATATCTGAGTTAAAGACATACGTACTATGTTACATCTCAATATCTTGTGTCATTGTCTTAAGTTATATCTCATCGTCATCTCACCATGTTCATCTCATGTATTCTATGTTAAGAACAGTAGCTTTGCTTTATATTTCTATGAATTAGATTAATGCTTAATTTCTGTAAATTAAATTGATGTCAGAGATGAAAAATGCTAAATTTTATTTTACTATGTATTCAATTATTATAATCAAATTATTTGCTTGTTAACTTTAACTATTAAAATTAAATATGTTTTTTGGGAAAAAGAAAATATACATCTATGACGCATTTAAAAAATATTTATTATCTTAAATAACTGTTTAGAAAATTAAATAATAATCTTTTAAAATTAAAAAATGATTTGAAATTACAATTATGCTCAAATAATATAATTATTTGTGGTACTTCAAATATTCAAAGGTCAAAAGGATCTAATAATTAGATGCTCACTACTTGATCTTGAAGACCGTTTTCCAAAAATCAGATTTAATAGTTAATGCTCTTGTTTTCAATTAAAAGTGAGTAAATTATATTATTTCATGAATTAGGTTTACTTAATTGAGTTCGATTGTTATAGTTTAGGATGCACTCTAAAGTCATAGAAGTTTTAATTTGCAAGCAGTGACCATAGAGAGATAAAACTAACCAAGTCAAAGACGATTTTATTCAAAAGCTGTATGTTTATTAAGGGTTTAGTTAGATTCAATGTTTCTCCACCAACGTGACGTGTAGAACAGGGTCATCTCAAGTGTTCAATCTCGTCATTTGTCCATGGTGTGAAATTAAAAGGTGCTAGTCTAAATTTACTAGTTTTGGTTTTCAGAAGCAAACAACTGGAAATGCATCGTAGTTACTTACGTATATAAAATGATTGCGGAATTTTGATGTTTAAGGTACAATACAGCATGAGAACTTTACGTCATAGGAATATAAGAAATAACTTATTAAATACACATATTTCACTTTGGATTCGATGTATTATATATTTATTATTTAAATTACTTACTTTGGTTTTAATACGCGTATTTTCACTCTTTCTTCACTTTTCTATAGATTTAAAACTATCAGATTGCTTAGCGGTATGTCCAAATAACCAGGTGTTTGTTCAGGAACGTGATCCATGCAATACCTGTGAGCATCTACTTGGAGAAGCCACCTGCTCAGCCGAAGAGTGCAGTAATCCAGGATGCGATTGCCAACAAGGATTTTTTAGAAATAAAAGAGGCTATTGTGTCACGGAAGAAGAATGTCAAGGTAATATTAAAGCTTTCCCTTGCACATGCATCTACACTTCACACTGGCGCAGCATGTCCTTTCTTGGACCTTACGCCATAAAATCCAACCAACCAACCAACTACAATTCACACAAACACAGTAAAATTTAAATTTATTTGTAAATACAAATGAAGCATTAAATGTAAAAATATAAGTTGATGACTAATCCTTGCCAATGGCAGTGTTTCCATTCGAAGAATTTATTTATTCTTAAATTTTGAACGATTTGTTCATAATAATTACACTATTTAACTTGCCACGTATTGGTATAGAATGGCACTGTTCTGATTCCCAATCACCCTTAAAAATTAACCGAAAAAAAAAACGGTATAATCAATGAATTTTGTTGTTTTTCAATGTTCTACTTACAATAAACTTTATAAAATATGACAATACTCACGGAAAGAGTATGTCACGGATTCTGGTGAAATACTGATATTCTTCCACGATCAACACGTTCTCCAGATTTAAACTTAATTTATGTGTTAAGATAACACTTAAGACCATAAAAGGTCGCCATTCCAGATATTTTTCTAGTTGGAAAACTTATTTTTCATATTTTGGGATCAGAAATGTTTAAATATTTCTAAGAACACAATGTTTCACAACTACATTACTGATTATACTCTACATTTGCTACAGAGGAGACATAACAACAAAAACTTTAAAAACCACTATTTCATTTGATAAACTTTACCAATAAATTGGGGGCTTGACATGAAAGTTTAACTGTTTACTCATATCAGTATAAGACAGTTATTTTATACTCTAAGACGTCGTTTTCTTGTCCAGAATGTAAATTCTTCGATGTTTGATCTATCACCGTAAAAACGTCACGATAAAAAAGCTTATTCACATTTTCAGGTATGTATATATACATACATACATACATATATATATATATCAATATATATATATATATATATATATATATATATATATATATATAT
>JAPDSC010087623.1:0-12444 GCA_026290005.1 Latrodectus geometricus | reverse complement strand
TAACGCGCAAGACCTAAAAATCTACATGAAAGCTGTTTTAAACCTTTTTACAAAGTGAATCCAAAAGAAGTTACATAAAGTTCACGTAAAAATAATGGATTTATTTTTCCCCAAACTAATATTATGCCTGCATAAAAAACAGATCACTTGTGTGCGTTCTTAAAATCATCCTCACATAAAATCTATAATTTATTCTTAGAAATGGTTAAAAGATGAAGAATTCGTCAGCCTTTTTTTAACTAAACGGCCCAGATAAAATTAATTAACATCATCAATTTCATGTATTCATCATTCATTATATTTATACATAAATCTTAAATTTAAGGTAATTTATTTCAAATTTAAAACATTACTGTGCCAGCAGGTAATCATGTTTTCTACACATCATCAAAGAAGATTTTTTTCTAATGCCAACAGATTGGATTACCAGCTTCCAGCACTTCAATGGCCGGAAGTGATGGCAACTTATATATTATTGTACCTAGTGGGTGTATCATTATTGCCTCGAAAGTGATGCTTTTTTAATTAAACTGCCCCGATAAAATTAATTAATATCATCAATTTTATATATTCATCACTTATAATATTTATACATAAATTTTAAACTTAAGGTCATTTATTAATACGTCTCTAATACAAACTAAAAAGAAATATGTAGAATTCTTAAAGATAATAAATGATTTTTTTAAATGAATTAATAATTAAATTAATTAAATTTCCGCCTATTGGTGATATGTGGCTATGAGATTTAAACATTGATATATTGGTATCTTAATAACTTAATAACATTTTAGTAATAAAATATTGAGGAAGGTATAGGGACCAAGGCAGGTAAATAGTTATGCATGCAATAGAAAAATAAACAGATTAAAATAAGAATAAAAACGGAAACAGAAAAGCGCTCACAAAATTTAAACAAAATAATAAAATATTTAATCACAATAATTTCATTGGTTCAGCCTCATGGAAAGATAGTGATCGAGTGGCAAAATTTATATGCTGAAAAATAATATATAAACAATGTATAGCTAAAGACAGATTTAAAAAAATAAATGAAAAACGGCTTGACAGTGTTCTATAGCAGGGGTAGCCAAGACGTCGACCGCGAAGACATTTTAGGTAGTCCACGCTACCATCCTGATAATGACCTCGGATATTAACAATTTAATTTATGACGTATGACATAAAATCAATGAATTATTTAAAATAAAAATTTACTACAGTCTACGCTTTAAGACCCAAAACAAATTGTGCAAATATTTACGATTTTAAGATTTATGATTAAAGGTTTACGATTTAAAACCTAAAACGGGCATGATGAGCGCAATTAAAACATTAAAAAAAACTATAGAAAGGTATGCATCTCAATTAAGAAAACAGGAATTGAGAAACTTCAATAACATGGAGGAAGAGTGCATCCATAATCCAAACCGAGACTTTAAAGATTTCCCTTAACACTTACTTGTGTATTTTGAAGAATTTGAAAGAAGATTCGCTGACTTAATTAGGTTGAAAGAAATACTCAATATCATGATAATTCCATTTAATGAAAATGTCAACATTGATGGAGTATCGGAAAAAGTAGGACATTTAATAGATATCACATCAGTCACGGTCGAGGAAGAAATTATTGAATTAAGATGTGATATATTTATTAAATCCAGAGCATATTTAGAGATACTGATTTTTGGAAATTAATTTCTGAGGAAGCGTTTCCAAATATTTACAAATTGATTTTGTATTTAAAATCATACTTTGGATCGAGGTATTTTTACGAATCTGCATTTTCAACCATGAACATAAAACAAACATTGGTCGCATTTAACAGATGAAGATTTAATTTTGCGTTTATGCATTGCAATAAGCTCATACCAGCCACAATATGATAAACGTTTCGCAGATATACAGTGCCGAATTTCAACTAAACGAAGTGAATAGGATGGTCAGTTTTTGATATATGAATACTTTGATTATTTTCGTCAGTAAATTTTTATTTTGTAATCATTAATATTAAGTTTTTTTTAGAAAAATTACATAATTTACCATTTTTTCTTGTTACTAAAAATGAATATGTACGTTAATTTAGCTGTGCCATTGGTAGACCACCTTCGATTTTTTAAATGTGGAGTAGACGCCGGATACAAAAGTTTGGCCACCCCTGTTCTATAGGATACAAAATGCTTAAAAACATATAACCAACGAAAAGCAAGACCTAAGAGTCTTTTAGAAAATGTCTGTTTGTTAGTTTGAGGGCTATGCAAAATGGTAAATTCAACTAAGAAAACACAAATTTTAAGTAAATATTTTATAATTTTTAATACAATCTAATTTTGCAAATTGTTTTTTTTTTCCATATTTTAAATTTATTTCAGAATTTTTAAGCATATATTTACAAACACCTAATTCCATATTTGTAGAAATTCTGCTTTAGGTAGCTCAGTAAATAAACCAATTTAGGAACTGCGATTCTGTAACGTTTTACAACAAACATTTCTCAAAATCTGTAGAAAAAAATTTGTTTAAATGTCTCCCAATCATTTACTTATATAATACATGAAATTTTCTCTTTTTTTGTACATAAATTTTAAAAAAAACTGTAAAATATACCATCGGGACATAATAACTAAATAAAAACAGATAAATACATAAATTTTTCATTAGAAATAATGACCAGGGTACAGCAGAAATGAATAAACATAAGGATAATAATGCGATTTATAATCATATTTTATTTGGAGAACTCGAATGTTAAGTAATTTTTTTAACTCGTTTTTTTAAATTCATATTATCCTTAAGTAAGAAATCATTAATTTTATACAAAGCGACGTCCATTGCAGTAAATTACTCATTTTCTTATTAAATCAGGGCTTTTAACCGGAACTTCTTGGGATATAAGAAATGATTTCTGGGGATCTAAAATAAAAAGCTCAAAATAATAAATTTCACTATAATCCAACATGCACTTTTAAATTATGTGTTTCAACTATTGAAAATAGTAGCATGCACAAATGGAGAAAGGATATTCTATTTGGATTAAAAAAAAATAGGATTAAAATGAATAATAAGCATACATTCAATAAATTCAATGTAACTAAGTAAGTATTTTCAATCCTATTTTTCATTGTTTTTACATCATATTGTTTTCTTCTTATGATTCATTCAGAACTGAATGTGATAAGTATATCAAATCATTGAAAACAAATGATTAATAATTCCAAAATTCGGAAAGGTGCTTTTGATTATTTAAAAGTCAGTCTTTAGTAAAAAATTAAATTGATAAAAAAGAGAAAATGCAATATTTTCAATGAAATTATTACAGCTAGAGACTT
Source organism: Latrodectus geometricus (assembly GCA_026290005.1). NCBI lineage: Eukaryota > Metazoa > Arthropoda > Arachnida > Araneae > Theridiidae > Latrodectus > Latrodectus geometricus. Next base: position 9,115 of record JAPDSC010087623.1, on the reverse strand, counting down.
TTTAAAGTACCAATAAAAAATTAATTTCTTCTCTTTTAAATAAATAGGACGAAAAGTTGAAAAATTATATTACTTTTTAAAGTTATTTTCTTCGAAAATGCTCATTCGGAAAAATATAAAAAATTCTTTGTTAAATAAAAAGTGGAAAGTAAAATTAAAAAGTGCAAGGCTTATAATAAAGGACTTCTGGGGTAAAGGTTAAAATTTTCATTATGAATTTCTTATCTTATTATACGTGCTATAAAAACTAATTTTCTTTGTTTTCATATTTTTAAGAAATTTGCAAGTTGGACGCTTCCATGTAAGATATTTTCTTGGACATTTGAAAACCAATCGAAAAACCATTTACCTGACAAAGCATTTAGCTAAACTCTTTTGAGAAAACGTGTTTAGGTCATTTTCTGATAATAATGAAGAAAAAGACTCCCAAATCAGCCCTGCCACCCGCATTCGTTGGTATTACTTCAAAACTAGCCCAGAGTTAGACGGAAGAGCTGCGTAGGCGTGTATGAAATTTAGTAGCATTAATCAAGAAAAAAACTCCCAATACTTGACCTGCCACGTCCACAGTTCCATTACTCCACTTAGAGAACATTGCGACCACGATCTATTTAATCCCAGCTATCTATAGTGAACACCCTGGATCTTCGGTCGAGTCGGGATTCGAACTCACTACCTTCAGGATATGAAACCATACACTAACCGAGCAGACCATTTGTATTATAATTCCTAAGAACTCATAATTCATGTTGCTACTGAAGCCATCTAGTGACTTCTGCTTGTGACTATCAATTTTCCTCAATTAATGGATCTTTAACATAAGTTTTGGTTGATTGGCTTTTATGACGTAAGGCCCAAAATCGGACTTGCTTCTAGAAATTTAATGTAAATCTAAATTTAAAACGATTTCTTTTAATCACATATTTTACCTATTATATCTGATACTGGGCATTTTTGCAGGAAAAGAAAAAAATCATATTTCATAATATTTGAGTTTCATTCTTTTAATTATACTAATTTTTTTTTTATCAAATGTGTTTTTAGCATTAAATAGACACTTGACGCATTAATTGAAATCACTTCCTACATTATATTACATAATATGAGGTTCTCAAATTTGTTTTTTATTTTTTGCGAATTTTTGACACCAGTGTTACTAAAGAATTTAATGACAGTAATTGTACAAAAATCCAAACTTTTAATTTGATATTTTATATTTGATTCTTGAATTTGTATTTTACATATAATTTCGTTACGAACAAACCAGTTAAAATAATAACAGATAAGCATGCACCTATGATTGGAATTTAAAACAACTTTGCCGAGAAACCATAAATGAAAGAAAGTTTTACCAATTACCAATGCATTATTATTCCAGAATAGTTCTCGGCAAAAAATGAATTTTTATCACTTTACGATAATAACTTATGCTATTAATTTTATTCATATGCATTATATTTAAACTACGCACAATTTAAGGATGGAGTAAAAAAAGTACCACAGTTTATTATTCTGAATAAAGTAGCTGTGTATATGATCTGTAGATAGCCACTAAAAAGATTGAATGGTTTACTTGATGTCAGACCTTGAAAATGGTCAAATAAATTAAGATCTGAAAAGATCAAATTTTCAAATGTTGCTTAGAAATTCAGTGGATAAATATGATTTGACTTTAGATTTCAACTGACTTTTTAAAATCAATATTTTTTGTATTTCTGTTACTCATTCATTTTTTATTTAGTGCTATAAAATTTTTTTGAATAATATTAGTTTAAAAAAATCTGGAATAAATTTTTATGACTGTTTATGGACTGTAAAGCTTATGCGACTGTAAGATTTATACAAAAATCAAATAACTAAATAATAGCCTCTTGTGTAGTGCAAATGATGACAAAATCAATATTTAGTGTCACTGCCATTGATGGTTATAAGTCGCTGCCACAAGTTCGGCATACAATCAGAGACTTAGGATACATCTTTGAAATACATCAGTCCATACATACTTCACAAATTACCAATGTTGATGTAGTGAAGCAATGGGGGAGGTGTACTCCGGATCAGTTGTTTTGTAAGAATAGACACATGTTTTTGATTGCCAATAGATCAAGTTTTGAATAGATCAAGGAAGCAATTTTATCTCATGGGTAGAAAATAACCTTTGAATATTTCATGTCACATGTAGTCCCGCATTATCCTGTAGGAAAATGCCTACTAGGAAACGCTGAAAATATAGTTCAGTTTATCAACAGCTTAGGAATGTATCACTGACTATTCAGTGTATCGGAAATGCATACTACAAGATGGATGCGTGTGTGAAATCCAATACCACCGTAAACCACAACACCAGGTGCAGTACCAATGTCACGGTACGTGATACAACAGTTCTTCAAACTTTCCCAACGGATTCTCCAGATTCAAATCCGAATCTGAAGATACCGGGTTCCTTCAGACATGGCTTAGTTGAATGTCAGATTCAAATACAAACATCATGGCATTGCAAATAAAAGTGAGATTCGTGAGTATGGGCAACAACATTCCATGTCCATCATACATTGTACCATGTGCTTTTGAGTTAAAGACAAACGAATCAATGGACGTTTCGTAAACATTCCATTTAGCTGAAAACGACGTCGAATGGTGAAAGTGTACACCGAAATATGCTTTGTGCTATGCTTCTTTTTTGTGGTTGAGCTATCTCTCACTACTATGCACAAAATGCACCAGTCATGACGAGCGGGGGTGTAACAAGGTGGCTGCGACCAATTCCATCTGCCCACCGTTTCTTCCCACATACAGCAATTACAGATAGGGATTACAATTGCTTAGTTTCGTCCAAAACGATCACTGATTTCTCTGAATTACAATCCGCAATTTGTATAGTTCACTTAGTCGAGGTCAGAAACTAGCTCAAAAGACGCTACGAAACATAGTTAGACATCTTAAACAAAACAAAAAAATAAACCCCAGCAAATTTTAAATCCGTATCCCCTTTTCTCTTTCTTGCAGGTGGCAATACACGCTTGAAATGTTCTGTTGTTCGTTGAATGTTTTTATAGTTCTCTTTACCTCTACATGTCATATGTTGTTGTTGTTGTTTCCAATCCCATCTGGGGTAGCGGAGCTACACCAAATCCATAAGTTCAAATACACTCAAAAAATCGAGGAAGAGGAGAGGTCTCTCAAGAAACTTCTCCATGGAAAAATCGAGCCAAACAAGAATATGTTGAGGACTAGCTTCGTTGGAGAAACATTTTTTGAAGGTGGGGAAAAGTTTAGAACGCCCAATAAAAGTGAGGCCCTTAGTGTGCCCACTGACAAATCTGCTGATTACGGCATGGTCGGCACGTGTGCCCTGAAAATCAAGGGCACCACCGGGATGCTTACGGGGGTACCAAACGTGATTTGGTGGGACAAGCCAGGCCTTATTGACAGTGTTTTTGCGGGTAGAAAATAATTCTGAGTAAGTGAGGGCCAGATCTGAAGAGGCTGGTAGGGAAGTACCCTCCTTAGCCAACTGATCAGCGCGTTCGTTACCAAGTAGATCCACGTGAGAGGGTAACCACTGGAAATGGATGTCATGGGAGGCTGACAGGTCCTTTAACAAAAGAAGGATTTCGACACTAGCTTGGTCTGTTACACTCTCCCTATTGCACAGGTGTTGAATACTGCTATGACTGTCAGTGAAGATCCAGATATTCCCACATGACATATGTAACATGTTCAGATAAATCCTTTAAACTGAAAAAGAGCCTTATTATCCGTATCTATTGAATTCTTATATCCTTTTCAAAATTGCATTTAATTTAAATTACAACTCTGATAAATACGCGCCACATGAATTAATTAAATAATGATGCCCATACATTTTGACTCTAGAAAGAAAATATTATAAAATTTAAAGTTTAACATAATTTTGTCATAATTAAAAGTGATCTTGTTTTGAAAACAATGTGAGATTATATCTCACGTTTAAGAAAATAAATCTTGAAAAGTTAACAATGTATAGGTCTTTCCTGCTACTCATACAGGGAATTTTCTAACAATGTAGATTTCTTTTTAATACTTTTAAAAGGTGTGGTAATTTTCCTCTAACTCTAAAGGTTATAAGTCATACCCTTTCTAATGGCTCGGTTACGTGAAAAAATTGAAAAATTTTAAAATGCGACTCTATTCTATAATTTATTAACGATTTCTGTTATGAAAAGAGAAATTGTTTTTGTGAACATTTCTCTAGACATTGTTCTAAAATTGCATCTCTATTTAACTAATAAATCATGAATCGTTTAAAAATTTTAAAAAATGTAATAACAAGCGTATGTTTTAAAGAATAATGAAAAATGAAAACTACTAAGATTTAAAGACATTTGTCTTTAGTGACGTTGAAAAATGAAATAAGTTTAAACTGCATGAAACAAATAGTATCTTAAGCATCTTTTATTAGAGGAAATTTTTGATAAGGCACAATTAAATACTATCTTGGTAAAGATGCAGTATTCGAAACAATTAAAGGATTATAAATTCTGGAAAAGGTTTTGCAGCGCTGGGGAACTTCTAAGATGATTGATACATGATGGACAAACGTAATATGCTATAAAAAAAAAACTACACATATTTGGCAGGAAAAAGTACATTTGATTGAGCAGTTAAGTACAAAAGGAAAAAAAGAAACTAAAATTTTGCATATTATAAAAAAATAATAATAATATTTTTTAAGGAAAAAGAAATTGATTTTAAATTGAGATATGGTTTCTCTGGACGACCACAAAGTTGAACATTTTTAAGAAGTGAAATCAATGAGATTATTAATGAAGCCATAATAAATTTGAGTATTCCCACCCCTCCAGAAGAGCTCTTTCCAGCTCTTGGCGAGCTTGTGGGGGTGGAGGAATGACATCTCATCAACCCAGGATATCGCAATATACTTAACTAAATTTTTGATCGGAGAATACACTACCAATTTCATTCGTTTGAAAAAGAAATCCTCTATCAAAAGAACAAGTTTAGACTTTGACAGCCAAATTTGCCTACGGTTATTGTAAAACTCTTTAATATCCGTATATTGATATTCAAGATTATGGTATCCAAACGACATCGTGTTCACTGAAATCGCTTGAAGCATTGTGGTAGCAACATTCTTTAAATAAGGTGTATCTCTGAAAATCCCTGTTTCCAAAGTGAAAGTACTCTTTTACCTCAGGGTACTCTTCAAGCTCTTAAGATGATTAGAAGCCGCAACACTTTACTCTTAAGATACTTAAGCTTTATTGAGTTGTTCAAATCCTCGATCACTAACCAGTCCTTGAAGATTAACGCTTTGGTTCTATATGATTATAAATGGAAGTCATCATCTTTTAGATATATTATGAATTCAAATGCGAAATATAAGCAAATATTTCAATCAATATTATGCTAAATATACATTGGTAATATTTAATATTTAGCATCTAACAATACTCAACGTTTTTCTTGGTTTTTGTATGATATCCTGTGCAATCATTTTTTATTACATTTTTCCGTTTTATTTATGCATATAGAAATAATGCATATGATCAGATATAATAAAATATTCATGATTAGCGATTTGATGAGTATTATATCTTCAATTATGAGTAAATCCTTTTTTTGTTGGAATTATTACAAATTTGACAAACGTATTTATTGATCAATGACCCACAAATGAATACTTTCTTTTTTTATTTCAATTATCAGCAATTTCACCATTATTTTAACTGCTGATTTATTTTCCTTATGGTTGTTGTCACAATGCATCTTAATGTTATTACTGATTTTAATCAACAATACGAATTAATTCTGCCATTTTTGGGACTTTTATTTACACATTGTCTAGTTTTCAGATTTTCTTTCCGGTCTGAGAAAATATTTATTTGTGATATAGAAATAAAAGATGATTGTATTTTTCTATAAGTTAAAATTACATTTGCTAATTATTGATACATCAATTATTGAAAAATGTTTTGAATGTAACTTTTCATAATTTCTTCTGTCTCTCATTTTCCCTTTGACTCTAATTAACAATCAAAATATTTTATTTTTAAACTTAAAATATAAAAAAATGTTTCCTCTCAATTTTAATCCTTATGTGATTTTATTTGCGAGTTTTATAGTCAATTCAATTTAATTATTATAATACTTAAGTTAATGTTGCATTTACATATTTCTGATAATTTATGTGAGAAAATTTGCAAGACATGTTCTTAAATTAATAAAATTCTAATATAATAGTAACATTCAAATATAAGATTTTTCTATCAATATACGATATTAAATTTTATATCGATATACAATTTCAAGCTAGCAAAATAAAATCGATATTTTTAAGTAATAATTAAAAATTATGTAAAGTATAATGATTACTTTACATAATTAAAATTATGTAAAGTAATCATTAGGAATTCTTACTTATCTTGCTTAAAAATTCTTTCATTATATATAAGCATATAAACTTATTAAGTAATAACTAAGAATTCTTAAGTAACTTAAATAGTATCTAAAAATTTTAAGCGCCTTATTAAGCGCTTTATTAATCACATTAACTTAAGTATTATAAACTAAATAAAAAAAAGTAAATTTTTTTATTAAGCTTATAATACTTGAGTTATAAAAACTTAAAAGTTATAACACTAAAAATTCCTTGGGATCTTCAAACATTAGAATTTTTAGTACTTTTAATTAAAATTGAAAATTCTAAATTAAAGAGTTATATTTAAAATTATAACGACTTTTACAAAACTTGAGATACATAACACAAAGAAAAATAAATAAATATACATGAAATCGTTAAATGCATAAGATAGAAATTTCTTTGATTTTAGAGTATCATTAAAAAATTTTTAAAATAATATTATTTCCTTAGCTTGCTTTTTTAGACATTCAATTGCTTGTTTACCCTTTTCGTATTCTAGAATAAATTAAGGCTCATCTGTTTCATGTAACAAAAAGAAAAAACGTGATTAAACTTTCAAATAACGATAAAAAATATTCATTCTTGCAGTATGTAAATAAATAAAAAAAATACTTGTGACAGTAACAATTAAATATGAAACGTGCATAAGATTTCTTATCTTATGTTCGAATGAAAATATCTTTAGATAATTCATAAGGAAAAGCTAATGGTTTCTTTATTAAATCAAGGTAAATTAAAATTAATGAATTTTTTTATCAATTCAAGGTAAAAAAAGTTTTCAAAATAAAATAACAAATAATTAAAAATTTTTAGAAATTGAATGATTTTATATATTATGTAATCGTAATATAAGAATTCACATATATCATTTTTAGAGAGTTTCCACAATAAATTATACCAAGAAATATTTTTCTTTAAAGTATAAAATATCAAGTGGTAAAGCATTTTTGTTTTAATTTTAAAAAATAAATAAATAAGCTATATTAATTCCCTGTGACAATTATAGTAATTTTATGTAAAATTGAAATTGACAAATAATTAAATATTACTTTATTTGTAATATTAATAAAGTAATATTTAATTTTAATTTTTAATTTAAATTTATGTTATTATTTTTACAACGAGTGAAAATTAAAAGAAAATTTCTTAGATTCTGATTAAATTTAGATTTCTTAGATTATATAATTACCTAAAAGTATAACATTATTTATTTGTTTAAATTAAGTGGAACATTTTTCTTTTTTTTTTTACAGGAATATTTAATAGGATGATACAGAATTGCCTTAAAACTTTTTATAATGCCTTATAATAATCATGTTTCATCAATAATTAGGAGTTGCTTTGGTTTCTTGTAGTCTTTCTGGACCAATGAATTCTTCGAAGTAAAAGGAAAGAATATATTGAGTTATTTATAGATAAGGTGACACAATTACCTTTTTATTACCTGAGCTATAAAATTAGGCGATTATATAATAAGGGCAAGAAAAATAACCTACTAACTTATTTCTTTATTCTATACAAAAATGAAGATACATCTCACTTTATTACGTTACATACGTATATTACATTTGATTATGCTTACACTTATTTAAAATTAAATAAAAAGGAACTCAAAAACTTTCTCATTTGTGCATAAAATTCAATATTTTTAATAATTAAATTTCTTATATTAGCCATTGTTCAAAATGCTTAAATAGATATTCAAAATTGTGAAGATATTACAAACATCTTATATTGATTAAATCTTAACTATTTTTTCAATCAGCTTTATTACACCAATTTGATTAATTGGTTATACTAGTAAAGCTTTATATTGTCTTTTGTTTCCTTAGTTTCTCAGAAATCACTATCTTGTTTGAATGCTGATGGCAAAACACGGATGATTTTTTCAAATAAATTGACTCTAAAATGTATTATTCCTTGTTCATAATTAGACAAAAATAAATAACGATGTGTATTTCCCATCATTACTTGTTTACAGATATCTATTTTATGATCTCTGTCTTAAACGCAATTTGTAAACAACAAACGTCTATCTTTACCAATCTATTTACTTGTCATCGTTGTCAAAAATTAAAAGGATATAATCCATCATCGTTGCAAATAATTCTTGATTTCATCTTTCCTTCTACGAGTAAAAAGAGAATCAATTTAAATTTCTGTGCACATAAATATAAAGTAAATAAATTTCTATTGCGATCAATTGTCTACAATGCATTAATCGTAAATTTAATGAAAACTTTGCTGTTCTGTTTAAAAGTGAAATCAGTTTAAAAGTTCTAGACATCTAGATCCGAACGAGATAAAAAACATAATCTGTTGCAATAACCATTCACTTTAATTTAGAAATTGTTCACTTTTTAAAAAAAAAGAATCCATTTAAAATTTTAATCCAAACAAACTAAGTTTCATTATGTTTAATCTGGTGTAGTACATTAACCATAGATTTATATTGCAATTTTATTGATAACACTTCGGTGCTGTTGCCAAAAAAAATAAATAAATAAAAAAACGAATGACTTACGAATTATTCGGTTTCATATTATTTAAATAAAGCTCTTTTTGGAATAAATTAGGCTTGCCAAAACAAACGATTACGACGCATGAAGCAATCAATTAATGGCCTAACCTTGAAAAATTCAAGCGAGAATTATAAAAGAACAAAAATGGCGGGGTGTTTTCCATCATAAA
>JAPDSC010087619.1:12637-30225 GCA_026290005.1 Latrodectus geometricus | reverse complement strand
TATACCATGAAAATGTTAAAAGAAAATTCAGTTTTTCACAATATTCTAAGAAAATATACAAGTCAATTTTCTTATAATATTGTGAAAAATAAATATGAATTAAGAAGAATATTTATAAAACTTTTATTTTAAAATTTTTAACCAAATTAAAGAAATTCTTTCCTCATGGAAACTAATATTAAGTTTATAGTGGGCAAACAGTTGATTTCTTAAACACTCAATCAATGTATTAAATCCAGATATTTTTGAGGAAGAGCATGAACTGGAACATGCACACAAGTAGTTTATTTCTAGAATATTCATCAAAATGGAGATAGAAATTTCTTTTTGTAATACATGAATATACATTTTTGTAAGAGTCATTTTGAAAGTAAATGATTTAGAAGGAATTAGATGACCTTGATTAAATTATATATTATATAAATTATAATTATTTTCAATTATATAAATTATAATTATATAAATTATAATTTAGAAAAAAATTATTTTACTATAAATGAACTCTTGAGTTTAACAGGAAATTTGGCATGCATTAGAAAGAATATATGATGAATAATAACTTGTGTACAGCATTTTATATGCAAGACTATTTTTAAATTACACAAAAAGGATGTTAGAAACAATAAAAATGAAAAATGCAAATTTATGTAAAAATATATTTTTAACTTTTTTCTTCTTACACATATTCTACATATTTCTGTATTTCCAAGAGTTTGCAAATAATAAAAGAAAAGATTCCTGTTGATATATGAACATTTTGAATTCACAGCTTTCTTGCAAAAATGTTTGACAGTTTATTTTGAAATGATCCATTATTTAAAATTTCTTTTCGAATATTCAAATACAATTTTTTTATTTTTGAAAATTAAAATTAAAGATATATACTGGTTTAAAAATTAATTTAAAATTCCTCTTTAAATTAAAAATAGATATCACAGTAAAAAAACTTTATTTTAACATGATAAACAATTCTTAACAATAATACAAGCATCATTTTGAAATAAATAAATTTGATAACAATTAGCAAATTTTATTTATTTTGAATAACAAGCTGATAAAGATTATTTTATTAGTATTAACAACTGCATTTCTAGTTTCTGTGCATTAGATTATAATAATAAGCATTGATTTGGTGTTCAAAAATTTTCCATACTTATGATTTCAAATTATTGGTGGTTACAAAAAACAACTATTTAAATATTTAATACTCTTAAATAAACTTTCTCACCAATGAAAAATTTAATTTTGGTAGATCCCTTCTTATATTGGAATCTTTGGAAAAGAAGTAGCAGATCTTTTGGCATTTTTCTTTGAGATCTGCTCCAATTCAACCCTTATTAAAAGAAGGAAGACTCAAGATGATATCATTACCATCAATGCTGATAGTCATTCAGTACAACTTTATTGGACTTGCAAGTTGAGACAAATTAGGTGACTTTCTTTTGCACAAGGTAAAAGACTTATCTAAAGTGCACCATCTACAACTCTGTGCAAGTTTAGATAGGATTTATTTTTTAATAGCCCTCTTCTTATTTAGGATTTTTGAAGATTCATTAGTTTGTTGACTTGATCTAGCCTTTAATGGCTAGATCATGAGGCATAATATATGAATAACAAAAATATTAGTTTATAAAATAATGTAAATCAGACTTTAAATTTTTCTATTTGATCACTAAAAATAAATTTTGAGTACTTCTGAGTAAATTGTTTTATCTGAAAATACACAGTCAATAAAATAAATACAACAACGAGATATTTCAGACAAATTAAGTTTTTATTTAAATATATAGTCAAGAAATTTTTGCCAGTCATCAAAACTATAGTTAAATTAATAAACATACATTATGAAAAAAATCAACATGATGAATTACATATCAGACCTAAATAACAAATGAAGCTATTTATATATGTGATGATTAATAAGTGAACTCTGACCCACAATAACAGCCTTAAAATTTTAAATTATAAAATGATCTTGATTTTAAATTTCAAGGAATATATAATTGAGTTTACCAGTTCTTCCAACCACATAAAATTATACTAAGCTTTGTAAAATGTGCATAACACACAAAATTTTTTTATAAATTTTCCATAATTTTATCACCCAAACAGTGTGTCATTGGGTAATTACAAATTGTCCTGTAAAACAGACAGCTATCTTTCTAAACTCATAACTGGAAATGCTTAATGGAAATAGTTATAAAATGGAAACTTAGATTCATCAATATCAGGATACAGATTTAGTTACTAACAAAAAGCATGAAAGTTAAAGTAAATAAACTAATACATGTTATGAATTACATATTATTATACATAATTAAATATGAAACAAATCTTTATCCCAACAAGATTTTTAAAATATAAAATCCTTGATCAAGAAAACAACCATTATTTATCTTGTTTTTGTTTTATGACAAGCTTATCATGAAAATTATCAGCTCACTAAAAATCAGAATTAACAATGAAATAAAATATTAAGTGTTAATTCAAAATTTTGTTTACCTTGCTTTCATATTAGCTTCCACCACATTAAAACAAGATGAGAGAGCACCATATGGTTTTCCAGGAGTACCTTCAATCATGTATGCTCCAAACTCAGGGCGCCATAAAGCCTTTACATCACTACATGGGCAAGAAATCCAATTTTCTCATCAAATGCTTTTAAAATAAATAATTTAATATAAATATTTATAAATGAATTAATTTGTAACAAATATTTTAAGACACTTACTCAAACCCATGCAGATATTGAAACATTGGACACTCAAGAAAATATTATTTTAAATTTATAAGAAATTTATAAGTGAATAAATATTATATCTCAATAAATACATTTAAATTTTGGTTTTTATTTATTTTTAAAATTCTTTCTTATAATATTGTCATTTTTTTAATCTTAAAATATTTGTTACAAATTTAGCAAGGATAGTTTAATTAGATATATTTAAATTGAAAAACCAATTAGAAAATGTAAAAAGAAATCTCTATGTTATAAATGATGTGAATTCAACAATAAAATTTTCAATAAAAAAAAAACAAGTATGTGAGCGAGTTTGCAAATTTTCATGCCAAGCACTGCAAAGTTATCTTGCCAAACTAAATTATGTCACTAATACCATTACACTGATTACCAAATAACAATCATGCTTGAACTTCACTTTTGCAATTGCACGCAATTTTGAATTTCAAATATTTCATTATGATTACTTAGTACAGAAGTACTATCAAAAATCCTATTCTGTAACCTCAAAGAGGGGTGAAGGTGTACACAGATTGCACAGATGATGTACAATTTAAAATGTTAGGCTCCAGGCTGATGGATGAATGGCATCAGGCTAATGATTTCATTAACAGGCTCCTCAAAGAATCAGGCAAAACCTAGAGGGAAACCCTGGCTGAATTGTTCAGAGTTCACTTTCCAAGTTCTAAAGAAATAATTGGTACTCCTACTTTTACATTCTCAGCATCGAAATGCAGTAGAAATAAATGGGGTGTCATAAAAAATTCATAACTTACAGAATAAAATGGGCAAACTTACAGAATAAATGATAAAATAAAATAGGCTACAATGTCCTTTAAATCTTATAAATCACTAAGAATAGATGGTGTTGTACTGGCTCTATTTATTGAAAGAGTCCAGTCCATTATCCCAATTCTTCGTAGTATTTTCAGAGCCTGTACAACCTTTGGTTATATACCTATTGCTAGGAGGCATACAAAAGTAATTTTTATTCCGAAAATAGGAAAAGATAATAACTATGAAGCAAAATCTTTCAGAACCATCAGCTTAACATATTTTTTTCTTAAAACAATTGAAAAGTTGATAGACAGATATATCAGAGAAGTTTGCATAGTGAACAAACCACTTTCTGACTCTCAATATGCATATCAACCAAGTAAATCCACTGATAGTGCGATCTACAATCTGTCCTTCACTTTGGAGAAGAACTTTAAGGCTAAGAAACTTAGCCTAAAAGCAAATTTTAACTATTTTCTTAGATATTGAAAATGCTTTTGATAAGACACCTATAAAAAGCATTCTACAATCTTGTTAGAAAGGGAATTAATGATACCATCTGCTTTTGGATCAAAAACCTGCTCAACAGATTTGTCAGTTCCTCCTGTTTAGAAGAAAACATGATGATTCAAGCCAAAGTTGATTGCTCGCAAAAAGGGGTTCTTTCACCCATTTTGAGGTATTGCATTGTAGATTCCATTCAAGAAGTTTTAAACAAGCCGGTATAACCAACATTGGGTATGCAGATCATTTAGTTATTACTGTCAGAGATAAATTTGGCAAAGCGATCTCTAGCATCATATCCAATGTCCTTAAGCAAATTGAGACTTGGTATAATAATGAAGGTTTTTCTGTGAATCCTTAAAAAACTACTATTGCCTTCATGAAGAAAAAGTATCTTAATCTGTAAAAGATAACTGGTTTCAGTCAAGAATTAACCCAAAGAAGTGAAATTACCCCAAAGAAGTGAAATTCTAAGGAGTATTTTTTGTTCCTAAGTTGGAACAAGCATTTTAAGTTTTGGATTGGGGGAAACACATATAAAGTGTTATGCATCTATATAATTTGCATGAAAAGACTTAAAAATACAGGTCAGTAAAAAGATTGCTCCAGACTTTTGTCTTGGGGAAACCTTAATCCTGACATTATTAGTCATTCTTTTGTAAATATGCCTATTGATTACATGATTGTTAAATAGTTCTTATTGGTACACTGATGGCTCAAAAATGATTTTCAACACTGGGGATAGTATTTGATGTTTAGCTGATGGTACAAAGTTATCATTCCCTTCGGGAAATCATACAGTTGTATGATTTCCCAAAAGGAATGAAGTCATTCTTATGTGCAGTAGAATATGTTCAGACAGAAACTATTCTCGTAAAAGAATAATTATCTGTTCTGACAGTCAAGCTGCCTTATTGGCTTTACAGAAGTCTTGTTCTTGTCTGGGAATACTACCTTATACTACGCAGATTGACTTACAATAACTCTCTCGCCTTAATGTGGGTGACTGGGCACTATGGTGTTCCTGGCAATGAGTTAGCTGATGAGTTGGCAAGGATTGAATCAACAACCAATTATTATTTTTTCCTGACCCTTAGCCAGTGCTAGGTATTTCAAAAGAACTTATCAGAAAAAATGTCTTTCTTTTCTTCAGGAAACAACAGTTTTTCAATTGGTATAATGTCAGTGATCAAAGACAAGCAAGGCTATTAAATTGTACTGATCCCAGTAAAAAGAAAAAAGAGTTATTTAAGTTCAGTAGAGGCTGTTTAAGAACAGTTGGACATCTCTTCATAATGGAAGCATTAGATAATCTTATTTCCAGGGGTTGTCAACAAATGGAAAAAGCTTAATTACATATTCTATGTGAATGTGAAACATTTTCTGCATAAATTTGAACACATGGGTCAGCATATAATTGAACCTTGGATACTGTAGGATATTCCTGTTAAATGTCTGCTGAATTTTGCTTCAGCCTCTGGTTTCTTCAAGTAAGAGTTTACTCTTCAGAGTATAGTGCAATAAACCTTTTGTCACACTGTTAGGTTTCTTTAGAACTACTCTACCCTAAATCTCTTACAGAAGTACTAAAATGTTAACAACTAGAAATTAATCTCACAAAGCTTACAAAAAAAAAAATAAATATGAACTAAGTATACTCCAGTCTAGAACAAATGACAACCATGCAATAAACCTAAATCTATAACATAAATAAAATGCATTTTAATAAACACTCAAATTTTAATTTACCTAACAGTGATACCCACCTAAAAAAAAAAAAAAAAAAAAAAAAAAAAAAACCCTTAGTGTTGTGCAATCTACCCCCAATTTAAACACAGCAATAAAAACAAATCTTTAAAGTACGCAAGTATTCCAATAAAACCTAGACTTTCTATAATTAATTAATGCTACCATACTGAATAAATATAAATACAAATAAATAAAATATTTCTAAATAAAATATAAAACATAAAATATTACCTGCAACAGCAATATTTACTAAAAATTTAAAAAATTTTTAGTTAATATTGCTGTTGCAGGCCCACAAAAATTTTGCCATGATCTTCTTGGAATCATTATGTGGTCCGCGAGGAAAATAATAATGTGGAATAATGCAAAATATTGAAAAACAAAAGTATTTTATATAAATGCTTAATTAAGAAACTTAAAATGAAAAACTCACAGCAAACTAGTCATAAAAAACCTAACTTTCAAAACACAAACATTAAATCATCTACTTCAAAAGCTTAGACTGTAATCAAATAAAAACAAATTAATAATTAAATGCTTCAAGAGTTAAGCACACAAAACAAATTGTGCTAATGTACAAAATTACATTATGTCATACAAATACATTCTGACACGTTGAAGCAGTTTGGCGCATTTTATCGCCCCCACAAGCACCTAGATTTTAGTCAAATTTCCTAAGAGCAAATTAATAATTTTAAAATATCAAGAAATAGATTTATTAAATCCCAAAAAATTTCAATAATTTTCCAAAAAAAAAAAAAAAAAAAAAAATTTTTAGGTTACAAAATGTTTAGTTTTGTACTTAATGAAATGTAATAGTATGTAATTGGATGCTTATTCTTATTTTAGAATAACATAATTAGCTATTCACATTTTCAGATCTAATATTTAACTTCACATACTTAAATAAAAGCTATACTTTTATACACATGTTTTAATAATTGTATAAATGGAAATTTTACAAGAGGGTCAAAAAAAATTCTTTAAATTCTATGCAGTGTCCAGAGCTATATATTGAAAGCAAACAAAATTCCTAAAAATAACTTATCAGATAAAATAGTAAAAAAATTGAATAAATTCATTTTTTTAATATTTAATTTTCAAGTTTTTTTTGACACCATAGAGAAAACAGCCTATCACAGGAAAACTGTTGTAAGGCTTTTAAAAGCTATCATGTTTCGCTATCCAGTAGAACTTTCAACAGATAATGGGCTGTATTTAAATGTCGCAAGAAAGAAAACCAGGGAAGTTCCCAAGCACTCACCCCAACAGACTTGTATGCTTAAGGCAAAAGGACAACATCCACCTTCCATGGTTTAACCATGGCTGGGATCAAATCCAAGACCTTATAATATGATGAGCAGTGTCCTACTACAAAACCAGTATGCCTTTTAAGGACTGATGGATTCTTTTTATTATTTTCTAAAGTGAACATAAACATTATAAGGACTGATGCATTCTTTGCTACTTTAGATGTTTATTTCATACTTAAACATTCAAAACTATCAACTAATATTAAACTTTGCTTTGTGAATTTTTCCTTTTTATAATAAAACTATACATAAAAACTTATTTGGAGTAAACTAGCATAATAATAGTGAAACAAGAATTTAGACTACATACAGAAAAATTATTTTCTCAACAGTTACAATTCCAGAAAATTATATTAAAATTTTGAATTTTTTTATAAAAATTGAAAAGTATTAAATAAAATGAAATAACGATAAACATTTAGAATATTTGATACTATTCCATTATAACCCTGCAATTGATAATCAAAGTGATTCTATAAATATTTTCTATCAGAAATGAACTTTGGTGTATAAATAAATAAATTTTGTCAATAAGCGACAGTTTTGTTTGAAATTTAGTTTACAAAAAGTGTCCTATTTTTAGTAATTTCTAAAAACATAAACCTTTTAAAACAATACATCGCATATAATTTACAACATAAATTGCAATTTTTTCCTTTGACATTATGATGATTATTGTATGGGGATATAATGGAATTGTACTGAATATTTTAATATAAATTATAACCTTGGATTTTCTTTCTCTTTTTCTTGTAACACTGAAAGTAAGCCTTCAGCTTTCAAACAAATTTTAGCAGTTTTATTTTCATGATCAAATTTAATTAGCATGTATTCTATCTGAAAAAGAAATAATTTATAAATATTACAATAATTTTTACATGAAATAAAAGTTAATCCATATGTCCCAATATTGGAACAAATATATCATTTGCATTTTTTTCCCCTTCTTTTTGCACAGGTAACATATCTCACTTAACAAACAACACAGCTAGTATAATTTTCAGAAAAAATGCCACTGCAATAAGAATAACACATAGAGGGAAATACGTTAGAGACATAAAATTACACAGAAATATTACACTAAGCTAAATTACAAGTAGCATCACAATTATTACATCATGATTCATATTATAATAATGAATTTAAAAAAAATTAATATTTTACTTTTGTTAAGAACAAGTACATCTTTAAAACTATACATTATATGAAGTTTTCAAAATCTGATTCTTCATTATCCAAATTAGGAAAATCCAGTAAATTCTAATCTAAATTAGTAATTAGTTCAAGTGTCATAGGTTTTCTCTTACATATAATTTATAACATAATTGCTATATTTGACTTCAGCATTTTTTAATATTAATTTTGGCAATGTTTTCATTAATTTCTCAACTTCTAATTCAAGGTAAAAATTAAATTTTTATAAACACAGCAATTTCTTTTCCCGATATAATAATACTTCTGGAAGCAGAACTAAATTAAGTAAATATGAATGTTTTACATATTTATATTAATATGAAAAGTTGCAATAAAAATACTTCAACCATATCAGCATCTTTCTAATAAGAATTCACTATTTATTCTAATATGTCAAATTTCAATTCATATTTATTCTAATATTTTTATGATATAGATTGAATACATTTTCAAAACTTTTCAATACAAATTTTTAGAAAATTTAAAAAACTTTTTTTTTAAAGATTGTTGTTAAAATATGATGCATAAAACTTACAGAACAAATTCTGTTAACAGCAAATGACATTTCTGTTTTATATTCAATCATCATAACAAATTAGCAGTTATAAAAAAACTAGCAATTCTTCTCAATGTCAACATATAATTTCAATGTTTAACAACTTGTAAATTACTAAACACAAACATTATTTATAGAATAGCATTGCAAATGAAAGAATGATGATAGTAATTATATTATTTCTCCAAAATTTCCTTTTTTTGAAAAGCGCTTTTTCTTCAACATTTATTAAGTTATTATATTCTATCGATATTCATCTTGGTAAAAATACGAGAAGCAAATATAGGCCAGACTATTTAACAATTAATGCTTGAATATTTAAAAGCAATTAATATGTTTGGTTCAAATTATACTTTAACAGAAATTTCTCACATAACATTAAATCATTATTTTCAGATGAAGAAATAATAAGAAGATGACTTTTTATTAATTAGATTACTTTTTTTTGTAAGTTTCAATATGACATTTGAATATTAAATGGAATATTTTTAAAAAAAAATACAAATACAAATCAGAAAGACTAGGAAAAAGGTCACAATATATAAAAAGTACCTAGGAAAAAATTAAAAGATACGAAATTTAAAGTAATTTTTGATAATATGATGCAGTATATAAGGAATAAAATCTTCATTAATTGTCTACATCATTATTTTTACCTGAAAATAATCAAACTTTCAAATATGATTTAGTAACCTACTACAATAAAATTAATGTTAAATATATTGATTGAAAAATAATGATTAAGTATAAAGTATGTTTGAAATGCATAATAATATTTATAATTATTTATATAAAATGATAAAAGTAAATTATAATTCTTAAGAATAAAATTTATTTTGAATGTTATTACATAAAATTGGAATAATCAAGGGTTTAGTAAATTCTTGTAAAAGAATCATGTCATTAAACAGTTATAAATAATGACTTAAAGTGCAAACAAATTATATAACTAGGAATTAACTCATACTGTTTGTAAAGACTAGTATATGCAAAATAAATGTCAAAACTCCTACCCAATTGAAGCTTTTAAGAAATGATACTCTCCTTTTACTTTTTAATCCGTTTTTCCGAGTTTTAATAATGGATTTAAACTATTCTTAATCATTTGAATAAAATCAGCTGTTTTTTAATATGGAATTTGAGTCCAACTATTCAAATGAAACAATGAATGTCAAACCATTATGTTAAATGTGAAATTTAGTATAAATATATTTTTAAATATCTTAAAAATTTTCATTGAAACAAAATTGATAGTGAAAGAGTTTACAGTAATAAAGCAGATTTATCGTAAACAAGTTATCTAAAATTGTGGGATCTATAAAAAAAATTTAATGTCATATTTTATTAGATTAACTGGTATCACTAAGTAAAACTTGCTTTTCACGCAAATTATTGGTCAAAGATTATTGTTTTAATAAATCAAAAATTGCATGAAACAATTTTGATCTTAGTATCAACAATTATCTCATTCAAGGCCATGTTGCATAAAAATAAAAATCATTATCTTCCAAAAATCAAATACACTAATTTCCAAAACTAAAAATGTACATAAAATGATAACATTATAAATAACAAAACTTAATTTCTGGATTCATAAAATTCGATTGTTTGAATGCGAGAAACAAATAATTGTACCTCATCTCCCCATTTCAAACAATCATTTTGCCGGTCTTTCAATCTATGATACAGGTGTATAAATTGAGTAACACCGTGTTTTCTAACATGATCTGCATATTTTTTTGTTTCTTCCCATGATAGCGGTGAACCCTCTGTCAAGAGACCCATATTTGTTACGATTTTAACTACGTATATATAATCAAAACTGTTGCAGAACAATTACAAAACATAAAAATTAATTCCGCTTTTCCGCTTACGTAAGGTGATATGACTGATTCATTTCAAAGCAACTCTTCAATTCAGAATTTAAACATTTATTTTTTTACATTTTTAAATAATAAGTCATTTATAAAAATGTGAAAAATAATTTCACTGTTTTAAAAAGGTAATTTTTGTAGTTAAGTATAATTGTTTTTCCTATACGAATTATGTATTCGTTTGATAGGATAAATTATTAAACTATGGAAAATTAAATTTCTTATATTAACTAAGGAATTATATTATATTAAAAAGTATAGTAGAAATAATATTTAAAATTTCTTCAGCTGAAAATATTTATACTATGAAAGCTTTTAACAGCACAAGATTTCATTAAACCCAAAAAGATGTGAAGTGAAATGAAATGAAATAAAATAAACAGGGGATTGGTATTTGTAAATTTGTTGAGAACATGTGGTAGAAGTGAGACTTGATTTTTATTTTAAACTATAAAGATTTTATATCAGTAAAGGACTAAAGATGGTAAGTTTCTTTTATTTAAAAATTTTGTGCTACATTTAAACTTAATGTATTCATATGTTTTCTCACTCATAAATTTTGGGACTGAAATAAATTACTCTCTAAAATTCTATGCTATTATTTGTAATCAGTACTTAAAATATTTGTTACCCTTTAATTAATCCAAAAATTACAAACACTTTAAATGCACACTTTGTATAACAAAGTCAAACAAGTATTAACATTTGTGTGCTATATTTCAAAATCAATAATGTACATTTTTATGAAAACTCGGATTTCGGTTAATCTGCGCTTTAGGTCCCCTACTTCGCCAACTCACGAATTTTAAGCGTTTTCTCGCGCATGCTCAATAATTATTCGTTTGTTTTAGCCTTTTCATTGGTCGCTAATTAAATTTCACTTTAAAATAACGGTAGAATTTTCGCCATGGCATCGGTGTTTTTGAAATCGCGCCAAGGAGGGGACCTAAAGCGCATTTTCACCCGGATTTCTATTTAAACTGATTTATGGCGTGCGCTGGCCTAAAAATAACGTATTTTAGTTTTAATTGAATAATACTATGCATCAATCAAACATATTTATACCTTAAATACTGATACGTTATATTTAATAATTTAAATTTTTAATTACGTAAAGTTGGAAATTAAATTGAATAATATAAAATGAAAGTACCCAACTAATCGTAAACTTCCCATGAGTTCCAAAATAAAAAGTATCTATAAGAAATAAACAACCTTATAAATCATTAAACTTTTAAATTAACAAAATCATTCCATCATTCAATACACAAACCATCATTTTTTATCCCTTTTCATTGAGATTATTCCTTACTAGTTGAATATACTTTTGAGTATATTACATCAATGTCTTTAAAAAAGTGCACCTTATATGAATTAAGGGGTTTCCGAAAAAAAGAGTTTTGAATAAAATGAACATTAGCAAACAAAAAATCAACCATTTAAAAGTAATTTAAGAAAAGAAAAAACAGTGTAAGCTTCAAGGGTCACTCAGACTGAAAAAAAAGAAAAAAATAAATTCCTCAATTTGAAATATTTCAGAATTGCCATTTAAATTCATTCTGATGCATTAATCTACTGGTGTTTTCGAATCTTCTAATTCAGTGGTCGAATCAAATTTTTTCTTCTGAAGTATGTGAGATTGCGGAAATTGTGAAATCAAAACTTCCATTGTGTTAACGAACACACATTTATTCACAAACATTAATTAACAAAATGACACTTTACACACAAGGTTTACAAAAACTAAAGCATCTGAAAATAAGTTTTGCAGCGCACACTCGCTCGTTGCATTCTCTTATACCACTTGAGTTCTCTCAATTACATGTGTGGCGAAAACATTGCCAGTGAATTCGCAACAACTGGTTTAGCTAAAGTACCAACTCCTAGGATTAATAATTTTATTACCCTCCTAAATGTTGTCTAAAATCTTTTTGTATTTATGCATTTCTTGCATTCAACAGCCGAAGTTAAATCGTGAATTTTTTTGACGTTTTATTTTAAATTTATTCTGATAGCTATAGCTTATTTTCACACTGGAATGTTACCATAAGTAAAATTAAATGAATTATTTTAAATTTTCAAGTAAAATTATTTATATTTTTAAATATATTTATAGTTATAAAGTAAGTCAAAATTATAACATGTGAATTTTGAAAAAACAGTGACACTTACATGTTTTTTATAAATTTATAAATTTTAAAGTTTTTTTTTAATATGAACATTGTTCTGTTTCAACTTAGATGTTTGTGTATAAATATTTACATTTAAAAATAGTTAGAATGTTCCTGAGTATTTGTTAAAAACATCCTACTAAATTTATATTGTAAAATTATCAGAAGTTGTACATAAAATCATGGGAAGATAATTTACACACACACATACAGAAATTAAACAAGATAATTGATATTATGAACATTTTTAGAATTATATCTATATAAATAGTTTTATAGATATTAGAAAAATTTCTTATAATGTTAAAATTTGTTTTTATATTTCAGCCATACCTCTATGTATTGTTTGAACATGCGGCTGGATATGCTTTATTCAAATCCTCAAAATATGAAGATATTAAACAATATAGAGAGGATATCCAACCATATCTTGTTGATTTGGAAAGATTCAAAGATATCATTAAATTTGTTGCATTTCATCCATTTGAAAATACTCGGCATGCTTTAGCGAACATGCGTGATATAGCTGCAGGTATTTATTATTTTAAAGATTATTCTAAGTTTTCACAATTTTTTATACTGATTTTTGATACCAGAAAACTTGATTTTAATATTCTCTTAAATCTGGTTTTACATTTTTATCCTATAGTCTTATGATAATAACTAAAAATATTTATGCTGAAAGTATAAAAAGTTAGCTTTTGTTTTTTATTTTCAGTTTAATTTAGAAAATAAGTTTAATAAACTAAATGATTTTGTTTGATCTGTCCCATTTGTATGATTTTTAAGTTACAAGTACCAATAACTTATCCAAATTAAAAA
The DNA here is from genome assembly GCA_026290005.1 of Latrodectus geometricus. Taxonomy (NCBI): domain Eukaryota; kingdom Metazoa; phylum Arthropoda; class Arachnida; order Araneae; family Theridiidae; genus Latrodectus; species Latrodectus geometricus. The sequence goes on along the minus strand of JAPDSC010087619.1, from coordinate 16,525 downwards.
TATTTGTTTGTTGATTATTAACTTGAAGGTGTAATTTTTGTCATTTAGATTTTTCTTTACTGGTTAAATACATTTTTGGGTACTTACATATTAAAACCACTGTAACTAATTTCGCACCAAAACTTAATTCGAAGTAGTTCTTAATCTATGGTTTTACTAATTATGGAAAGAAATTTTCTCATTTTAAGGATATTTCTTTGAAATTCGGTTGACTTGAAAAGCTGTGGTGGCATTTTTTTAGTACACAAGTACCTTTTTCATAAACTACTTTTGCAACAAAATAATAAATTTCCATGTCTAAGAGAAATTTTTTTGGTGTCTCGTTGCATAAAAAATTATGCAATAGCTTTAAGACCATATAGCTTTAAGGATTAATTCGTGATTACCAAATATAGACAGCTATTTGATTTTAGATTTCCACGAATTCAAAAAGCAAAATACTCTAAAAATTACATGGGCCCTTTTGAAATAGGGAAAATTGTTGGGCATTAAACATTTAATTTATATTTAAGAATTAAAATATAATTTGCTTTAGTTATAAACATGGTTGCATATTATATATAAAACTGTACTGATTAATAGTGAATGCAATTATTTTACAATTAAATATAACAATTTGTAATTAAATATTAATATATAATGATCATTTTGAAAGTATACAAAATTAAAAAAATTGTTATTTGTAGTTACAAATAAATATCTTCCAATTTCTAATATAAAGTATAGCATAAATTGTATACTCTAATTATTTGAAAGATGCTTAAAATCTAGAAATGTTTTTTGTGTTAGATTTTATTACAACCTTCTATAATAGATAAATTTGAGAAGTGTCCAGCTATTTATAATTGATAATATTTGCAGAAATATGTTTTTAAATAAATTAATAGAGAATATCTTTACTCCTCTCTCTTACAAAATGTACAAATTCTTAATTTTTCTTTGTGTTGATGTATTTAAGAATTAAGGAGCAAGGTTTATTTTATGTGTTTTATTTGGAAAGGAGCTCGATCTTTTTTGGCTTTGAAATCAACCCCATGTAATCTAAAGTACTAAAGTGTGGTTTCAATTGATATAATAGAGGGATACAATATTTTATTTATACAAATATTTGAAAATTTTTCTCTAGTTTATAAAAAATCTTGAATTTGTGTAAAAATAGATTTATTTAAAAGTTTGAAAAGTCTGTAAAGTTTTTAATGCAATAGTTTAGAATATTAACTCATTATGTTAAAACTAAGACATGCCTTGTCTCTAAAATTATTTCTTACATCTTTTGTCTAATAAAATTGTTATTATGTATACTAAAGTACTCTATATATTTTTAGGTTCTATGAATGATGATTTGAAACAGTTTTTAGAAAATACAGTTCCAAAAAAAGATAAAAATGTTATCGGTATTGCGGATAAGCAACTTGGTGTCCCATTATCAGAACTAGGATTCACTTTTTCAATTGACCAAGCTGTACATTATTTGATAAGAGGAATAAGAACTCATTTTCATAACTTGGTTGAAGGTTTTGCAGATGTAAACGAGGCTTCTAAATCACAATTAGGCTTGGGCCATTATTATGCAAGATCTTGTGTAAAATTTAATGTAAATAGAGTGGATAATATGATCATTCAAAGCATTAGCTTACTGGATCAGCTTGACAAAGACATTAATACTTTTGTAATGAGAGTTCGGTATGTAATCTTATTTTAATCATTTGAAAATGCTAATTTCACTCTTTTAAACTCCTCTCTGATATTTTTTGTAAGGTTTTTTATGTTAATTGCAATTTCTAAATTTGTTGAACTATTTTTTTTTTTAGTTTTGAAAACTTGTAACACTTAGTTTTTTAAGAAGTTTTACAAACACTTCATAATTTGTCAGTTTTATTTTTTAATAGCAATTGTAGAAATTATTTATAAAAATTTTAAATCTTCTAAGTGTATTTTAGTGGTTCAATTAGGAAGGAAAGTTTAAAAAATACTAAATAATATTGAAAACATTAATTAAAAATTGCTAGTTAATATCTTCATTAATTAAACTTATCTTATTTATAGTTTGCTTCCTAAGTGGAAACTATATTTTCACTTTAAATTTAATTATAATTTTTCTTTTAATAATTGATTTTGGATGTTAAATGTATAACCTCTAATTTTATCACTCATAATAAGCTAATAAATGTTTTTGTTTTTTCTGGAAAGTATATTTAAATATTAATAAAACTTCTGTATATGCAAATTATTTTATAAATTTTGTTTAACTGCTTCAATTAGAAATTATATTCCTAATTGCTTTTTAAATGTATCTGAGATCTGATAATCCTGAAATAATACCATAATCTGTTTCAAAATTGTATATGTTACCGTGAAAGACCGAAATCAGAGAATGTCGACATTCACCGGTGAATGTCAACACATACCAAAAACGTTGGTGAAAGACCGTACAATTGATTACATTTCTTGCACTTTCGGACCATCGCCGGTATATGTCGACAATCACAGACAAGCTTTGGTGGAATTTGAAAAGATGATTAAAGAGCTCGAAAAGGAGATAACAGAAGGCAACGTCAACAAAGAGGTGTGGCCTAGAGCATTTAATTTGTTTTTAATTTGTTGTCGGGTTTGTCCCGCGGGTTAAAAATCCTCTACACTTCCTCTACTCACAGTGATTGGTCACTCTTCCTTTCTAAGAGAGGCGATAAGTTACGTCACACATGTGACGTTTTTCACGCCTGAAATATTGAGATTAAGAAAATACAAATCTGCATTTCTCCTCTCCGGATACGGAGAGATGAAACGCATATTCAAGATTCACCATTAGTGCATTGTGGATGTCGACATTTGCCGGTGTAAGTGAGAAATGAGGATATCTAGCAAATATTTTGGATATACACCAAGCGACTACGTGAATGTTGACATTCACCAGCGAATGTTGACTTTCTCCAGATTTCGGACTTTCACGGTAACATATACAATACAACCCCACTTTTATGTTCCTGGATTTAATATTTCCCCGCAAAATACACCATTTTTTTCCCCAGCCTCTTCAATTTTCCTAAGCTTATGGCGTTAAATTATTGCCAGTTGTATAATTTTAAAATTGAAATTTTTCTAACATTTATTTATACGTTTTGAATCTATCGTGGATCTGTGGGTGTCATCTAACCACCAGCTCAATATTTTTGCACAGTGTTCTCTCTTACAATGGGGATTATTTCATCAATTACAATTTCCAGTCTTTCTTAGTATTTGTTCAGGATAGAAAGAGGCTTCTTTTTGCTCCTTAATGCACTCTACTACAGATATAGTGTAGTTTGCTCCATAAGCAACAGCTTCAAAAAAGCTAGCTTCTTCCAAACCCATGGGGAAGAAGTAAGTGATATTATTTCTACATGGAAGAAATTATAAATGGGGGAAATATTTTTTTTTTTTTTTTTTTTTTTTTTTTTTTAATTTTTAAAAGTATTTATTATTGTTTAAGGAATAATAACTAAATTTGATTTTGATTGATTTTTCATGTTGTATTGATGTCATATAAAATTTTGTAATTTGTGCACAAAGTATTTATTAAAATATTATATCTATAATTTTTTAAGTAATTACATTTATATAATATATAATAGTAGCAAAATTTACAGCAAATTAATAAAAAGTTGACTCTTTGTCTAATTTTTTTTATTTATCTATTCAAAAAATATCTGGAATGATTGCATTCTAGGCTTGTATTAATGATTTAAATTTCATGCTTAAATTGTGACTTCAAAATATATCCATATAAAATCATATATTTAATTAAATATCTGAATTATTAATCACTTATATTACTCAAGTAGAAAATATGTTTATTGGGTAGTTTTCAGTGTTATATATATATATATATATATATATATATATATATAT
>JAPDSC010087611.1:0-13463 GCA_026290005.1 Latrodectus geometricus | reverse complement strand
GTGTGGAACTTAAATATCGGGTTACAAATTTATCTGAGGAATCGAATTCAATAAATGTAATTCTCACAGATTTCACGAATTCTTATGTGGCGGTTTGTGTCAATCAATTCTATTTCTCTGACAATTTAACTTCGACAGTTTCAACTATCTTTCCTAAAAAGATTGATTTTCAACATCAAAATTACTGAAACAAAATCTTTCTAACAACATTTGGTGTTGATATTCTGCCAATGCGCATTTTGTACATACATCGAAATTTTTTTTTAATTTAAAACAAATTTTTCCACAAATAAAACAATGATGAATCAGCAGTACAAAGGTATAATGTAGAGAACAGCACAATTACACAAATCTGTTATAAAATATTAGAACATCCTAAACAGAATTATTTTCGGAAGAACCTTTTCAGAAATGGAAATACGCATAGAAAACTCAGAAAGCTTCCAAGCAAAGTTTGGGATAGATGAAAATGTAAAAGCAGGATTTAAATATCCACCTTCTTTTATTCAACAGTAGTTTATTTCGAACTGGTATACTTCTATTATAAAGAGCATGGTTCTCGCACAGCGCCACAATGATCCTTGACAAGATGAACTCTAAAAATATTTTATTCCACATCTCGAAGAGTTATTCTAATATCTAAAAGGTTTTGAACTTACTTCTAAATGAGTATGCGTAGTTGCAAATGTATTTTATTTGCATATCATATTTCCAAAATAAATGCAACTGGCATCAGTCTAATGTGTACTGTTGGTCAGATAAATGTGTACTGTTGGTCAGATAAATGTGTACTGTTGGTACTGATGTGTGATGGTCACGAATTGTTAGATATAAGCATTTTTCCATTTTTACAACTCTCAACCACCACACACTTTATTTTGTTGGTACATATAAAATAAGTGGTGGCACTTCTAAGGCACAGGTGGTTCTATGAGTGCTAAAGCACAAGCTGAACAAAATCAACTTAGCCTTTCATCCCTTTAAAGGATTGATAAAATTAAGCTTGCGCATGCTTGGGAATTAAACACTGGGGTTTTGTGTTAGGCTGACCACCTAACCGGGATATATGCTTCACATCTGAGAGCCCTCGGTAAGGCAGGCCGCAAACTCGGTAGACCATCCGATTGAGACACCGTCTTATGGTATACAAACCCCGTCGTATGGAGGTCTTAAGGTGACGTAGCTATGACTTTGTAATCTGACGTCATGGATATTTTAAACCAATGAGAATTTGTTTACATTCTCATTGTTAACATTCCGGTTCCATTTCCGATTGCAATATTAAAAAAAATATTATTACCTCTATAAAGATTTATAATTAACTCCTCCTCTTCAAATTTAAACTTGTAATAACTAGTACTCTCGATATCAACGTGGTATATTTTTCCTGCAGAAATTGAAATTAGCGATGTCTCGCGGAAAGTTGCCAGATATTTCAAACCAACTCGATATCCAGATTTGTCTCACGTTCCACCCATTTTTTGACGTAGTTAAGATATTTGTGACGTCATTTGGCCTCATGTGAATCTCGCAAGATCTTCGGCTTGTCTCTCGATACACGTCTCATGCGATCATCTACGAATTTACGGCCTGCCTAAAGAAAACAGATATATACCCTATAGGCCTTGGCCTCACGGGGCTGTCGTACCACTGAGTTTAGTTTGTACAAAAAGAATCGTTTTTTTGAAGTTCTCAAACAGTTTTGGTTTAGCGGGATATTTGTTATTGAGATATAATTTCTTAAACTACCAGTATGGTATATGATTAATTAACATATTCACAAGAAATTAAGTTTATTTTCTTGTTTTCTGACAATTTCAGATGTTATTGATGTAACAGAACTGTTTAATCAAACTTTTTTTAATGGCAACAGGACTTTTGTTGCCGCTGATTGACAACCAGAACAGTAAATAGTGAATTGAATTCCAGCGTTCATGAAGGAAGTTTAGGAAACGTAAATTCCTGAATTGAGTGTTATATTTCGTATTATTTCTTTATTCATAAATTTAAAACCGTTCGAAATAATATGTTGTACTTTATTACTGAGGAAATTGAAATAAGTTTTTTCAGAGTTAGTTGGCATTGTTTTTATTCTAAAAATGGTTTGTTGCATTATATTTCTATTTAAAAGATTAAATTAAATTATTACAAATTAAATATGCATAGATTACACAAATCAATCAAATGATATTTAAGCCCATCATATTGAATCGGGATATTCCCATGGGAGAATTTGAAATTTGAATGTGTATAATCATTTTCCGTATTGGAACAACAGTGTGTATTTCAGACGCCATAAAGTAGTAATTGTTAATCTTTCTAGTCTTTAGTGCCCTCTAGTGGATAATTCAAGTTTATGTGAAACGTATTACAGGTTTTTTCTTACAATAAAAGTGTTAATAGAGTTCCGAAAGTGTATTTTCTAAGTAATTGAGGGCCATCAATTTGGTAACTTGGCATTATTGAACAAGCTTTGTATCAAGCAGTTTTTTTCATCATTATGCATACATACATATTCGATAACGATTCATGTATCAGTAGATTATGAATTTCTGCGCGTTGTAGATACGAAATGTAAATGTAATTCATTTAATAGACGTGATTTTAAATTTAAATTTACATATTTTTATAAAAGCTATTTTTAAAATTAATGAGTTTTTTCCAGTTGTACCAAGTTATTCCGAAACTAAACATTATAATTTGAAAATTTGCTATAAAATAATGTGTGGTAGTAAATGTTTTAGTCTCCGTTTGCACAGACCTTTACTTGTAAATTTCACTGATGTTTAAGTTTTAAATTATATATGCTGCTGCTAAATTATAAATCTCTGTCTGCCATTTTGTCGGTTGATGTGGAAACAAGATATTTTCCATTTTCGATGGGAAGAAACAAATGAAAATCGAAAAATTTGGATTACTGAACATCTTGAGGAGAACATGAGGTACTACCCTAAATATTGCCAATTCATAATAGTCTTAATCTCTAATTGAAACTGACATCTTGTATCGCTATAGCAACAGTCACAAACCAGAATATGTGGCAAGAGTTATTTACATGTTTGACAGATAGTACATGCTCTCATTTTCTCAACGAGACAGAAAAAATTTGGAGAAAATCACCAAAATGGCTCCTTTGGGTAGTTTCTAAAAGCAAATGCTTTCACTAAAATACATTAAATAATCTTGGTTTTCGTTTCATTTTATAGTGTTCAAAATATCCGATTTGTTAAATTCGAATAGAATATATGTAGCACGATTTTCATTTATGTATTTAACTCTTTCTGTTCTTTCAAAATAGCATTTTTTATGTTATACGCATGCCCTTTATCCAGTTTTTGCTTAATATATTCGTATATCTCGAAATGGCATTCAGCCCTACAGTTTGTGGATTCGATACTCACCTGGGAGCGGGAATGTTTTTAGTGGTTCGGAGTACACTAAAAACTGGAGGTCCCTATCTAATTCGACCCTTTATGCAAGAAAAGGCTATAGAATGACTAAGAAATTTCTGTAATACAAAGTAGAATGTTGTTTATGGAAAAATTATATTTAATTTCTAATTATTATATCAGTTTAATTCATAAGTAGTTAATGATAATTAATTATTAAATTTTTAATGCTTATTGATTTTGGGGAACATTAATATGTCTCTTACTAACACCCTTCAGTATTAGTTATACTTTGCTATTGTCACGATTAACATTATAAAAATGAGAAGTAACTATATCATTGTTATTGTATTTATTTTAGAGAGACAACACAAATCTATCAATGAAAAAGTCTTTATGTTTAAGTTAATGTAATGTGTAAATAAATGTCGAAACAATTTCAACTAATTTTAAAATGAAAGTATTTTATTAAAATTTGAAATTTATAACAATTATTTAATATGGTATGATGTGATTTACGCAATACAAAGCTCTAAACACAAATTAAAAACTAAAACAAAAATGAATGCCAGTTATGCTCTTTCTCTCTCAGTTAATAAGCAAAATATGAACATCATTCCACACTTAAAAATTACCTAAGTTTTCAATAATGATTATTCGGAAAAAACAAATCAAAGTTTCTTCAGAAAAGTACTTGGTCAGCGAATATTTAAATATCATTTCTCATTTTCACAATGGCAGTCTTGCAGATAAGATAACGATTGTGGAATGTCTCTAATCGATTGTTTTCTAACCTCGAGAAGTTACTTTTGAAGTTGTTGTGTAAATGATAGCAAAAAATACATAGACTTAAGAATAATTAAAAATAAAGACATAAAATCTGAAATTCAACCATCAGATTATTCAAAGAGAATACTTAATTTTTTTTAAATATAAAATATAAATTAATTTATGATTATTATAACCCATTACATATACATTGATTAAAAATGAAAAAAAAAATTAAATAATGGCTTAGTTAGTTAATAATGCAAATTCTTTCGAAACTTTTTAACGAAATAAATGAAATTATATTACAATCTAAAAAGTCCAAACCAGCAAACATTTTCTAAAATTAGAGAATATTATTTTTAAGATAAATCATTAAAAATACAGAGGAAAATATTCAGAGGAATAAATATGGAAATAAAAACAGAAAAAATGTTAAGAAAAAGAATTGAACAAAAACTTATAACTTCCCTATCTAGAAGCAAAGGGAATATATATTAATATATATATATATATATATATATATATATATATATATATATATATGTATGTATGTATATTAATGAAATAAATATGCATACTCTAAATGTGTTAGCAATGTTTTTCTCTAGTTTCCAGTATGCATACAAATCGTATATTTTCTCATTTTTTTTATTTATCTTTTAATGAATTTAAGTTATTTTTGTTCATTTTCTTTAAAAAGATGATTTGGTATAGAAGGTTATTCTGAAATAACTTATATAAAAAGGATCATATGAGGGGTATAAAAGAAAGAAATTGAAAATAATTTTGAACAAATTATCTTTTCGAGTATAATTAACAGTTTTGTTTGTATCAGTATTCAGTTTGTTCTTTTTAACTTCTTAATAGCTTGTATTCAATTAATTCGAAAGTGTTTTATCTCAAACACGTAATCTAACCAGTATTATGATATTTTCAATCAGATATTTAATTTAATTGCCAAGTTTTTGTAAGGAATATCAATAAATATAATTACTTGTTCTTCAACTCGTAAATTTGAAGAATTGCACTGTTTTTATTAATTTTGTGTTTAAAAAGTTATAAATTAAAATAAATCCACTTCAAATACAATCTATTACGAAAATTATCCAAAATTTAGTACAACTGAAACAGTTTTTTAAGTATTACTTTATATAATGCATCTTATTGATGCATATACGGTGTGTAATAAAATATAAAACTACTTTGAATCATACCATCAAATAAAATGTATGTTCCGTTCAACAAGATTCAATAACTGGACAAGGACATGTTGGCTGTGGCATATATTATGCTACATACCACTCATGGTTTATATGCTAAATCAATGCTAAATACCACTCCATTTGTCCTGCTCCATCTTTACAGCTGAAGCTACAGCCATTTTTCAAGCCCTTCAGCTAGTGAATACAGAAGAGTTTTATAAAACCTGCGTGTATCCAGACAATTTGAGTGTATTAGAAGCGTTGAAAAATACAAATTATTGTCATCCTGTTGTGTCGAAGATTTTCGGAGCATTGGATTCCCTTGATGGCAAGGGTTATGACATCATTTTCTGCTGGATCCCATGTCATGTAGGTCTTGAGCGGAGTGGCCAAAATTTTGGGATCCGGGGTCTACTCCACATTTAAAAATCGAAGGCGGTCTACTCATGGCAGAGCTAAATTGACGTATATATTTATTTTCGGTAACAAAAAAATATGGTAAATTACAAAATTTTTCTAAAAAAAAAAAAAAAAAAAAAAAAAAACTTTTATTAATTTTTACAAAATAAAAATTTACTGACGAAAATAATAAAAGTATTCATATATCAAAAACTGACTATCCTATTACCTTCGTTTAGTTGAAATTTGGCACTGTATATCTGCGACTGGTTTATCATATTGTGGCTGGTACGAGCTTATTACAATGCATTAACACGAAATTAAATGTTCATCTGTTAATGCGACCAGTGTTTGCTTTTTGTTCATGGTTGAAAAAGCAGATTCGCAAAGATTCCTCGATCCAAAGTATGACTTCAAATACTAAATCAATTTGTAAATACTTGGAAACGTGTTCCTCATAAATTAATTTCCAAAAATCTGTATCGCTAAATATGCTCTGGATTTAAGAAATAGATCGAATCTTAATTTAATAATTTCTTCCTCGACCGTGACTGATGTGATATCTATTAAATGTTCTATTTTTTCAGATACTCCATCAATGTTGACATTTTCATTAAATGGAAATATCATAAAATTGAGTATTTCTTTCAAAATAATTAAGTCAAGGAATCTTCTTCCAAATTCTTCAAACAAAACAAGTAAGTATCAAGCGAAATCTTCGAAGTCTCGGTTTGGGTTATATATGCACTCTTCCTCCATGTTTTTGTAGTTTCTCAATTCATGTTTTCTCTTAATTGAGATGCATACCTGTCTATATTTTTTTTAATGTTTCAATCGTGTCCTCATCATGTCCGTTTTAGGTTTTAAATCGTAAACCTTTAATCATAAATCTTTAAATCGTAAATCTTTGCACAGTTTGTTTTGGGTTTTAAAGCATAGACTGTAGTAAACTTCTATTTTAAATAATTCATTGATTCTATGTCATAAGTCATAAATGTCTTCGCGGTCTACCTAAAATGTCTTCGCGGTCGACATCTTGGCCACCCCTGGTCTAGAGGGAAATGAAAGGCGGATGCAGCCGCTAAAGCTGCATCGTACTTACTTCATTCACCTGTCCCTCTTTTCGATGTAAGAAGGGTTGTAAAAAGATTTGTAAATTCTTTGTGGCAGGAGTTATGGAACATGCAGGTCTGCAACAATCAGCGTGCCATATTTCCATATGTCATACCATCATCAATTTTACCTTTACGAAGTGCCGATGTTAGATTAACTCGCCTTCGTATCGGACATACACATTTCACACACAGGCATCTATTTCTAAGCGAATTAAATCCATGGTATAAAACGTGTGATGTGCCTTATACTGTCTCTCATATTTTAATTTCATGCAAAGATTTTAACAATGAACGTTTACTTTTTTTTAAAACAGATTTTTTAACATTATTTGATTTGTTGGGGGAACCTCCCCACGCAGACTTGTTTGCGTTTTTAAGATCAATAGGTGGTTAATCTGCGCTTTAGGTCCCCTACTTCGCCAACTCACGAATTTGAAGCGTTTGCTCGCGCATGCTCAATAATTACTCGTTCATTTTAGCCTTTTCATTGGTTGCTAATTAAATTTCACTTTGAAATACAGGTAGAATTTTCGCCATGGCATCGGTGTTTTTGAAAACGCGCCAAGGAGGGGACCTAAAGCGCATTTTCACCCAATAGGTTTTTTAAATTTTATATAATTTTATTTACATTTAATATTTGTAAAATCATATACATATTTATTTCTCTTTTTATTAATTTTACGTATTTAATGATTTTTATAATATATATATATATATATATATATATATATATACAAAAATTTTTGTTTTTTAAAAGATTTTAAATGGTGTTTGGGTTTTAAAAAAAATAAATGCAAAATTGAAATTTAACTCTTGGCGCAGCATGTCCTTTCTCGGACCTTGCGCCATAAAACCCAACCAACCAACCAATCAATAACTGGACATGGAAAGCATACAGTGCCATTTGAAACATAAACGCCCTTTATCAAGCAAATACTGGAGGACTGGGCGAATGGAGATAAGAAAGAGCTTCATTCGCTTTTGAACAAAGCACCCCCATATGAGGGTGCAAATATGACTTTGGCTCATAGATGGCAGCTCTCTCTTTATGTTTGCCTTCCAATTTAGAGATAGGAAGACCTATCTCTAAATTGGAAGACCCAACGCTATGTTCCTAACACTCCCAGAGGTATTAATTTGTCATGGGAACATGTAAGGCATTGCGACCAAGACATATTTTACGTGTCTCAGCCATCATTAGTGAACACGGTGAATCTTCGGACAAACCGGGAACCGAACTCACTACCTTCCGATAACGGGAATGGCGTCCTAACCAACCAGGCAACAGTGATCCTAAAATTAATTTAATACCCTATACGAATATATAATTAAAATAACATTGTGTTGATGTGTGAATTTTCTATTTGTTTATTTATTAGCTATTTATCAGAAATATATTATAGCTAAATGCTTATGAATAATTTAAAAAAATAAAATTTTAAAAAAATGCTTTTGCAGAAAAAGTTTAATGTTATAAAAATTTAAAAATATATATATAACAGGCTAAGTTTATCACAAATTTTGAATCCCAACGAAAACAATTGAATTTTAGAATAAGTTTTAATTTTCAAAAAAATTTATTAAAATTCAGAAAATGCAAAACGTTATCATGTTTTAAAATTATAAGTCACTTAGTTAAATAATTAAAACTGGAGATCATAAAATTTACTAAAAGCTTCGAATGTCTTGGATTTATAGGGAAATTAAGGAATGTTATTATATTATTTAAGTTGGCTTAGGAAAATTTATAATCATAAAATTTTATTTTCCTAAGCCAACTTAAATAATATATAGTATAAGTTTTATAATCATAAGCTATACTATAAGATAAATTCCTAAATTAAATTGTTCGTATGTAAACGGCATCTACTTTTGTTGTTACAATTGACATGCAAATAATTTTTATAGCAATAATTTTGACACAAAGGGTTCATTTTGTGGGATTATTATTAGTTTTTTAAAATCTCCAAACTTAAAAATTAATTTAAAAACTTAAAAGGTTAATACACTACTGGCCATTAAAATTGCTACACCAGGAAGAAATGCAGATAACAAAATGATATTTATTGGAAAAATATACTAGAAATAACAACTGATTAAATTTTCAAAAAATTTGGCTGGATAGATCCTGCAAAGTCAGTACCCAGAACAACCACCTCTGGCAGTAATAACAGCAGTTATACGCCTGAGCATTGAGTCAAACAGAGATTGGATTGCATGTACAGGTACAGATGCCCATGCAGCTTCAACACGATGACACAGTTCATCAACCGTAGTGACTGGCGTTTGGTGACGAGCCAGTCGCTCGGCAACCATTGACCAGACGTTTTCTATTAGTGAAACATCTGGAGAACGTGCTGGCCAGGGCAACAGCCGAACATGTTTCGTATCAAGGAATGTCCGTACAATACCAGCAACATGCGGTCGAGCATTATCCTACTGAAACGTAGGGTTTCGCAGGGCTCGAATAAAGGGTAGAGCCAAGGGTCGTAACACACCAGAAATGTAACGTGCACTGTTCAAAGCACCGTTAATGCGAACAAGAGGTGACCGAGACGTGTATCCAATGGCACCCCATACTATCATGCCAGGTGATGGGCCAGTATGACGATGACGAATGCACGCTACACGGTGTGCGTTCACCACGATGCCGCCAAACACGGATGCGACCATCATGATGCTGTACATAGAACCCGGATTCATCTGAAAAGATGACGTCTCGCCATTCGTGCGCCCAGGTTGGTCGTTGTTCACACCATTGAAGGCACTCTTGTCTATGACGCAGCGTCAAAGGAAGCCGCAGCCATGGTCTCCGAGCTGAGAGTCCATGCTGCTGCAAACGTTGTCGAACTGTTCGTGCAGATACTTGTTGTCTTCTAAACGACCCCATTTCTTGACTCACGGCTCGTGACGTAGTTGCACGATCCATTACGGCCATGCGGATAATATGCCTGTCTTCTCGGCTGCTAGTGATAGGTGGCCGTTGAGATCCCGCATGGCGTTCCGTATCACCGTCCTGAACCCATCGATTCCATATTCTGCTAACAGTCATTGGATCTCGACCGACGCGAGCAACAATACTGCGATAAGATAAACCGCAATCCCGGTACACTGCAATTCGACCTTTATCAAAGTCAGAAACGTGCTGGTACGCATTTCTCCTTCTTACCCGAGACATCACAACAACTTTTCACCAGGCAACAACGTTCAAATGCAATTTGTGTATGAGGAACCGGCTGAACAATTTCCTCATTTAAACACAATGTAGGTGTCGCTACTGGCGCCTGCTTTGTATGAATGCGCTGAAAAGCCAATCATTTGCATATCACAGCACCTTCTTCCTTTCGTATAAATTTCACGTCTGTAGCATGTCGCCTTCTTGGTGTAGCAATTTTAATGGCCAGTAGTGTAGTTTCAAATCGTGATAATAATATCATTTCTTCATAATAATAAAAAAGGAGTGTAAAAAACTAAAAAGATGCAATTACAGTTATAAATAAGTTTTTTTTTCTCCTCTTTTTTATATTATACAGTGAAACACACATTAAAAGAAATATATTTTGATGCTGTTGAAAGCTTTAATCATTGAAAGAAAGCCATTTTAAGAATTCATACCAAAAATCTAAATTCTTATAAGAAACCAACAATAAAACTATTGAGAGTGTAATATAAACAAATATTTTCTGATGCATACTTCCAAAGAACTGGCCTTAAAATTTAGATAACAGAATTTTTCTTATTTTATCAAGATAATAATGTGACTCCTACCAATTAAATGTTCGTTTACTCCTGCTTTATAACCTCCTTAAAATGTTTCGATAAGTTCGTTATATCAGTATTCTTTTGAGCATATTTATAGATATCGTAAAGCAATTGCCTTATACATAAAATTTCTTCAAAATCAGACTTGAAAACAAAAATCTTGTTTTCGAGAAAAGTATAATAAAATTAGCCAGAAATAAATGCAGAACTATATAAATTCCAATTAAAGGGAAAATATAATTAAACTAATTTTATTTTTATATCGATGTATTAAAATTATATTTTTAATGAAATATATAAACCTTTGAAAAATATTAACTTTTTATAAAATATAAACCTATAAAAAGGACTTCATTTTATGTCAAATTTTTATTCTACTTTTACAATACTTATCTTTAAATATTATAAAAACAAATACTTATCTTTAAGAACTCAATCATTTATTTGAATAACTTAATTTATTGTTAAAGTTCTTATCGAATTAATTAATAAGCCAAAACATTTTGTGAGCTATTGCAAATCTTGACTAGCTTTGTATAAATTCAGAAAGAATTTTAAGATTCTTTAACAGGTGATTTTGAGCAAAAAATTTTATAATATAAGTATATAACATTAAAAAAAGGGATTAAAATTTAATTTTAAAGTAAAAATGCAGGGGAAAAGGAAAAAAAGTTAAATTGCTGACTTTTTTTTTATTTATTAATTCCTTATAATAGCTTAAAAAAAGAATAGGTTATTTGATTAAAATTATGTATAAAATTTTCTATCATTCTTTAAATTTTTTTATAAAATATTTATATTTTACTCTTTTATTTATAATTATATTTGTATAAAATATAATAATTTATTTATAACTCTTTTATGATTAGAAAACACTTAATTAAAATATTCAATTTTATGCAATGGTAAACTCATAAATTACATGTAATAGTAATAATATTTTGGTTATAAATTTGAAATATATATTTAAGAATTTTTTATGGGATAATATTATATTCATGCTTTACTTTCTTTGTAATTTTTATTAAGTTAAAAATTATGAAAATATTTATTTATCTAAGTAATATACTAGAATATTTTATAACATAATTCTAATTTATTAGAATTTTATAAATATTCGTAATAAATGAGAGAATTTTGTTTGTAAATCCCAATTATTAATGTTAATGAAAATGATTTCAATTAGTATTTTTTCACTCTTTTGAAATTTACGTACATTTAAAAATAAATTTTGTTTGCATTTCAGAGTAAATTTTCTTTTTTTCTTTTCTTTTCTTTTTTTTTTTTTTTTTTTTTTTTTTTTTTTTTTTCCTTTTCATTTGGATGTCAAAAATATCGATAACATGACAATATCTTTATTTTTGGTACAAAAATCAACATCCTATAATAAACTGCAACCCACTTAGAGAGAGAGAGTTCTGGTTTACATTAACTTCCGGTGACATTGCAAACTTTTTCCTGTCCTTTTGAAACAAAGTACATAATAAAACAGTAGAATAAATAAACCAAACAGCGATTGTGATATAAGTAGGCGTGTCTTCGTAGAAACGTAAGGGTGGTCAAATGTTTTGACGTCACAGTCACTACAAATCGGGTTTCTCTTCCATGTTAAAAAAAAGTGAGAATTGTACATTATGAATAATCTGATTTACCCATGCCCTCAATTTCAAAGAAACTTAGCAATTGGTGCACATACAAGAAAAGCCATAAAATGATTTCTAAATTTTGCTCCGTCATGGAGACTTCTTTTATAAAGAAGCAACCGGAGGAAGGAAAATCTAGTTCTGTAATACTTACAATTTTTACTGCTGTACATGCATTTATTTCATTTTCTATTTGAAGGTAAGCATTTATTTAATTCATTTCTTATAGCTCTCTTTCTCTGAATAATATATGAAAATACTATGTCATTCAATAATAAACAAATTTTTATACTTTTCATTTACAATTTTAACTGGGTTTAGATACGTTTGTAATGTAAGCAATATTGTACGTTGTATTGTTTAATATTGATATTTTGATTAAACAATGTTGATATATATTCGGTTCATTTATTTCATTCCATAGTTTTCGAAAGCTTAAGTGAATCATTTTACATTGGTGTGATATTAATTAATTCAACATACGCCATTTAAACAATTTTCATGATATTTAAAAAAATTATGATAACATCTTTCAATTTAGTGAACGTTGACAAAAGATTGTTAAAAGTACGCTAAAATGGAGTGATAAATCGGGAATATTCTACAAATTTTCTGCAATTGGTTTCATAAACTACAATCATATAACGATTCGAGATCTTTTAAATTCAAAATATTTATGTTATTAATCTAATTTATATCAATAATTTTTAATATATCGTATGTTTTGAAGAAGAAAAAATGTCCTTATAAGCTGTAGCTATTTCAATAAAATAATATTGACAGTTATTTTAAATTATAAATGGAGGAAAAGGAAATTTGTATTGATATAATACACTTTAGAAAGCGTTTAGTTATTAAGCTAATGCTATCTTCGTTAAGTGGGATAAATAACGTTATTCATTAGAATTGTTTAATTATTCTCTAAAGAAATTATAATAAAAAAAGAAAATATTTATAAAATGTTACCATCTTTTTCTTTGTTTGATTCTTTCATTAAAAATTGTATGTTTTCACTGTATTGAGACTGCTGTTTATGAATTGTCTGACATATTTTAGTGTTTAATAATTTAAAGTACAATTAATTAACAAACATTTATTTATTCATGAGAGTTTCTATATGATATTTTTTTTCATATTTCTTTTTTAATGTTTTCTTTAAATATTCTTTTTTAATTTTTCTTT